>JAKSZT010054442.1:599322-668892 GCA_026826555.1 Tolypeutes matacus | reverse complement strand
CTATGGGGCGGTGCAGGCAGCCAGATCGATGTCTAAAAATATAAAATACCCTTCCCTGTCTTCCAACCGAACCCTCCCTTTTTTGGGAAGTGTCCCTTCCTCCTGGCTCCGCAGCGGCCCAGGTCTTATCCCTGGGTGGCTAGGGAAATCAGCTGCGTTCCCCGACCAAAATCCCCCCTCCGGTTCACCGGGTGCTGACTAGCTCATTTGCTCTGTTCACACAAGGTCCAAGGGGCGCCAGGCAGCCAGCTCCCCAGAAAATAAAACTTTTTTGCCCCGCCTGCAGCTCCAAATGTCCATTTTATTATTTTTTTCTGTAACCGCGGGGCTCAGCCACCTATGCCAACCTCCACCGGCAGCCTCAAAACTCACGAATCTCCACCGTTTGGTCCACGCCGCTGATCCGCGCAGATAGATGTCCCAAGCCTCTCACTCCACGCGTGCACAGCACAGACCCCCGGGCAGGACCCCGTCCCCAATCCGCCTTTCTCTGGGAGCTTGCAGTGTGCGCCCTCCTACACTAACGCCATCTTGCCCTCCAATAATACACTTTAAATTTCTTCCCCTTCCCTTTACCATATCATGGATTTGTTGATAGGCTATAAGACTTTTGATTATTCTAGTATTAACATTTATTTCCTCACATCATGTATTTTAATAGAAAATCCAAACAGACAAATCATCAGGGTACACCCACCACCATATTTTTCCACCCATCAGCATCGACACTCATATACTCTGTTTTTCCAGCTGTTTTGATGGTTGAACTTTTCAGACTCCTTATATATCCATTTCTCCCCCTTCTGGCCTAGATCACATCTCTCTTGCCACCTCAAGGAGATTGCTCAGGAATTCATTCTCTCTCCTGCATCATTAATATTTTTCTTTATACTAGATCATTCGATCACTGTAACATGTTGTTATATTCTAATTTTTAAAAATCCTTATTTTACAAGACCTTGCTCACTAGTTACTACTTCATTTACTTTCTCTCACAACAGAGACATCTTTACTTGATTACATCAATTCATCCATGCTACCACTCCAGACATACTGGTCGTGTCAAATTCACCAGTGACATCCCCATTGAAAAGTCCTGTGTCTTGTTGTGTGTCTTACTTGACATGGCAATGACATCTGGCATAGTCAGTCATTCTTTCCACTGTGATATTGTTTCCTTAATTGGTTTTTAGGTTATCACATTTGTTTTGGGGGTGGGAGTAGATGTTTGATTAAGGTTCAATTTTAATTGTTCTACTCAGACTTTCTATTACTCAATGAAGTTTGGAAGCTTTAATATTTCTAGACAACTGTTTATTTCTTTTATTGGTATATAATTGTACATAATAATAATAATGAGTAATGATATTAAACATATTTCCAATTTTAGAAACGTGATGTGTGACACTGTGCCATTGTCTGGTAACAATGCAATAAAATTTAAAATTACAAGTAAAATAATTCTAAAAGAACTTTATATTTAGTGACTAAAGCATACATACTCAGTGTCAGCTCTGAAGTTTATAATTGTGTAGATGAAATAACCTGTAGTCAAATGAATACTGCCAGGCTTCAGCAGAAAATGTAATACAAGACTGGAACACACAGACTGATATGTTTCTTTATAAGCAGAGACTGTTTGTGATTGGGAAACTCTGGAAGACTTTGTAGGAAAGTGACATGTGAGCTAAGCCTTGTGCATTTGTTTATGTGTGCATGTGTGTGTCTGTGTGTAAGTCACAGGCATTGCTAGAAATTCCTCTGTTTGCTTCTTCTGAATTTCTATTCCTTTCCCAGAGAGGGGGCTCTTGTGTGACACGATTCATCATCTTCCAATTTGTTTTTTTTTCCAAAATTATATTCCATTGACATTTGTGGTTATTTTTACATCTCAGTTTCAATGTCTTGACTAAGATAAATTTGCACTTTAATTCAATTGTGTTATTTATTCCTTTTGGATAATTTTTGGTAAGCCTCATTTGCTGAGTTTATAATCAGTGGTATATACCTTCACAAGATCTTCTAGTAGGTCCTTTCACATTTCTGGTATCTGTATTTGGAATGATTGGGGTGTTTGTAGCAGTTTTGTGAATCACTAGAGAAGGCAAATCCTAAGGCACATTTTGAAGAATTTTATGATTTCCAAGTTGAGGCGATGCCAGGTCCCAACTAGTGATCTTATCTGCATCTGGAAACTGTAACTATTCTTTTAACAAACAATTAGAATAAAGTGACAAAAATATTTGCCTTATATGCCTCCTTTTCCCAAAGTGATTCCTAGCTAGTGGTGTATCTAGTGAAGCAGGTATTAATTGCTTCCTTGGAATTCTTTGCCCCAGTGACCTCAGCCAGTAAATACACCACACATCCCTCTTTGTGACTTCCTCACTCTTGCATGATTTTACAGAAAAAGAAGATTCCACTCCTTTTAGGAGCTTACACATTTCTTCATTCCTGGTGCCTGCTTTACAACTTCTGGTCAAAAATGGTAACCTTTCTGCCAAGAAAGCCTACATTTTTTTCTCTATCTGCAAGTGTCCCTAAAATATTCATGCAAAACATTTATGGGGACAAAGTCAATTACTTGCATATGGCTCATTTATCAGAAATAAATAAGTAATTAAATGCTCTGCTGTTAATCAGATTAAAGAGAGGTGAATATTATTTTTTAAGTATTTTACCAGACACATGTTTCATTTATTTGTATTTACTAAAAATACTATTTGTATAGAGCTCACATACTATTAATTAGTCAGTAAAATTCATGGAGAAAGTGGTAATTAGAAAATCTATTCTGAATAGGATGCTAATAATGTAAACAACTGTGCCCTCTTTCAACATATGAATGTACCTTATTGTGTAGAAGAAAATAATTTTATGGATCATTTATAATGAGATTAAATTTTTAGGAACTATAAAGCAATTGTTTTAGATATTATTAAGAGAATAAATATGAATGGTTCTCATTGTAAATGTATAGCCATAAATAATTTTTGGAGTGATCAGCCCTACTTTCATTTTCTACCTTATTGTATATCATGGTCTTGTTTAAGAGTTTCCCTTGCCAAGAACAACCTTGCAGATGGAAGCATCTGACATAGCTGCAACCATGATGCAACTTCTCTGAATACCTTAACTTGGTTTAGAAGGAAAATCTCTGGAGGTGAATTGTTGCCAGAAAGGAACTGGGTCCATGAAAATGGTGCCGCAGATGAGAAAGAAAGAATAAGACAGAGAGAAGAAGAACTGGGATGAGGGGACTCTCTGTCCGGAATGGAGAGAAGAGCCCAGCCACACCATAGAGTGTGGCTTTTATTGGTTTTTGAATCAATAGATAAATGACAGTTTATATTCTTGAAGGGTTTACATTCCTGCATGTAGCAGACATTGTAAATCTTATCTAACATAGAAACTCAGGATGGTTCCCCACCCAGCTACCATAAGATCCTGTCGCATTATTATTATGAGACTAGGCTCTTATCTCCTACATTCCAGGGTGTCTCCTACATTCCAAAGTGATCTGCTTATTGTCAGTAGTCATGGCCTTTGAAACTCCATCATTTCCCCCTTTTTTATTAAAAATTTTCACTGAAGACTATAGGAACCATTATATAAGCTGATAGAAGTTGACCTCATGTCACTCTTGTCTTCTTCCATAGGCACTTGTGACTGTGCCTGTCTTAGGTTGTCCTCCTCTGAGGATCTTACCCATCACTGGCCACCAGTCAAGCCTTTGAGCTCTTACATGGAAGGCAATTTCATTAATATTTATACTTCTTCAGGTTCCTTAAATGAATATTTTTGTGCAGATAATTAGTGTTAAGATCAAGGGGTTATTAGTAGAATCTTTCTACTAAATAATGCAAAATTAGTTTCTCATGGCCAAGTTTCTTAACATAAAGGCATTTTTCTGATCTAATTTTCCATATTTTCTTTGAATATGTCATTACTCTACCCTTGGCAATACACACAATTAAAATGCATAACAATAATTCCAAATCCAATCCAAAATGATATTTGAACTGTTTTTTGTTTCTACCAATGAAATGGCTGCACCAGTGGTTTCTTTCAATTCATTTGATACATGCTCAATGCCTTCTTTTGCAATTTGAAAAGATTTATAGAAACATTATGCTTATATCCAATCAAATGATTTTTCACTTCCTCCCAATCATGTTCACTATTATTATAAGCCAAAAGAGTAATACAAATAGAACTTTCATTCCAATCACATTCAAGAGCTCTTAACAAGTTTAAATTATAAATTTGAATACCCAAATGTATAATACTTGTTTCAAGATCATTCACACAATTATTCAGTTCCATATCAATGTGAGACTGGCTATGCCACATCTCACTTGCATTTTTATGCCAGTCCTTAACATATTGTTGATTCTGGACTCCTTGATGCAGGGCTGTGCCAGTGACAGCTGCAGCGGTTATGATGCCAATCAGTCCCAAAATTCCCACTATTAAAAGTCCAATCAGTCTTTTAGTTCTTTTTAAATAATGGTAGAGGAAATGCCACAGCAACTGGGATTCTGGAGACTGCTGTCAATGTCTGGTCATCCGAACCGGTATATTCTTCTTGCTATAAAAAGAGTTTGATTTTCCTGCAAGTATGAATTCTTAAGACATGTAAATAAAGAGCAATTAATGTTCCTTTCACCAAAAGTTACTTTTCCAAAGATAAAAACTATTAGATCTCATACACATACTGTAAGAAATTGAGTTGATTTTCTTTTTAAAATAGTAATATTAGTTTTACTGCCTTGTCATTCAAAACTTGGACCAGTTCTCAAAAATAATTTCTACAAATAACTTTGAGTTTTGCTAAGTTTAGTGTCCCATGAATGTGGGATATATCTTCCTTGATTTTTCCAAATTATTGAGCTGTTAATAAATGCTGTATTACCAGAATTCCAGAAATAAGGATTACTGTTATTAGTAACTATGGTTGAATTATTAATGAACCAAGATATGGTTGTGTTTTTAATAGGTTTCGGTATCCCTATAAGGGCCCAATCCTTTACAATTCCATAGGAATCATTAAACACCACAACTCTGTAAGCCCGTGACAAATATGCCATTTGTCATTAAGTAGTCTGTTGTGAGAAGGACATATAAGATTTAACATATTTTCTGGTTTTTATGGCAAAGAAGGGAAAATGAGAACATAAATTTGAGTTTGATTTTTCTCTGTTAAAACTATACTGTGATCTTTAGTTAGCATGCATATAGAACCATATCCAATACAATTAGGGCAGTCTATAAAAGGAAAAGTTATATTTTCTATAAGTTTCCCTTCTTCTTTTGGCTTTAAGGGTAGTCATATATTTATAGGTCCTGGAAAATGGTGAGACTGATTAAGATAAGTTGGGTAAGACTCAGTGTTCCAAGTTAACAGCTCTAGAAGAGGTGGGTTGATTATGTATGCCCAATAAGTGTAATTATGATGTGGTATCTTACTTTGAACTAATACTTTACCTATAATTAATCCAATGTGAAACCACCATGTCCATAGTTTAAGTTTCAGCAGCATCTTCAATTCTAGGCTTGATTCTTCTAGAGCGGGTACACTGCTGTTTTCCTGTTTCTGTAATGATAAGAGCAAAACCTCGGTCCCCAAATTTTTCCTCTCTTTTTTCCCATTTATTGGTTGTTTCATCTTTTATTTTCATTATTTTTATTAACCTTCCATTGTTTTTCTGCTGCTGTGGTACTAGAAATTTGTTGTCTATTAAAAAATTTAAGGTAACAATGATTTAGATAGTTTGTCTTTAGCAGATTCTCCTCCATCTCCCCCTTTTTGCAACATTAATTTTATTGTTTATAAACAGAGGTTTAACTGTTATATTCCAATCTTTTATAATATGTATACATACATTCACATGGTTACCAAACCTGGGGATACACTGATATACTTGGCTTATTGTTGGCTAGAGTTCTTCATAGATACAAGATAAATTTTAATATGTATATTTAATAAGCTTATACTGACAATTAGAGAGAGAAACATGAATAACATAATCAATTAAAATACCAAGGTAATATTGACAAAATGACATATAAATAGAGCAGTTTTATATATATATATACTTACCAATATTTAACTTTTAGCTGGGAAGTGTTGAATTAGCAACTGATACTGTGTTTAGGATTAATTAATTTGCCAATTTGTGAGTATTTTGCTAATTCCTGAGGAAGAGGCCAGCCTCCCCAGGAAGGAACACAACCCTCTGTGGGCAGTATATTTTAATGTTTATGTATCAGTCCCTGGGGGAGTGGCCAGCTCCTCCAGGGAGTAATACAACACCTTTTGAAATGTACCTTATCTTTTTTAATTTCTTACAAAGCATCCTTGATGTGCTTATTATTTTAGTTTTCAATTTTTTTTAATATGAAAAATGTTAAGATTTATATATACATATAATAACATACAAGTTATTAATTTATTTAAGTATGTAATGTAGTGCATTTAAATTTTGATTATTAAAGTATGTTATACATTATTTATAACTACAGTAGAACCAGCAGACATTTAATGAATAAACTTTTATTTTTTATGCATTTAAAATTTTTAGTAGCATGATTAGAATGACCTTAATTTTTTTTTTATATATAGTTTGAGTCATAGGTAAAAATAAATTATTATTTCCTATTTGGGCTGTGGGGCAATACATTAAATTTAATTTATTGTTGGTTGTTTTACAGAAATGGGAATGTGGGCTGGCTTGACTTGTTTAAGAAGATTTTTCTTTTGTGTGACAAACTGGTAATATTTGGGACTGTTGCACATTGCACTAGTGTTATTTTAATTTGCTGTCATTTACTGTTATGCACTACCCCTGGCAGCCCTTAATGGCTGCTTGCTTTCTGTAGTTATAGACTTGTTTTTTTTGTTTTGTTTTGTTTTGTTTGTTTTTTAGCAGAGATGGAATGAATTAGATAAATGAGATAAAGCATCTGCCTTTTGATTTTTAGACAGAGAGGTAGTTTTATAAAATAATTAACATTATTATTAATAACAGTATATATTTTTAAATATTACACTGAAACATTATTAAATTTTCAGTAATTTTATACACCTTTAAAGTAATTATATGAACCTTTTATTTATATAACTTTAATTGTTACAAAATTAAAAAAATTCTTTTAAGTGTACAACAGTTTTGAATACCTTATTTAACTTATATCACATGAACTTAACTATTTTTAGTATTTTATCTTTTTTTAGGTAACAGACTAAATCATTTGTAACAGTTTAAAATAAAAAGCTTCTTTTTGAGAAAGCAGGTTTAAACATTATGTTTTTTTAAAAGTGATAAAACTTGTTTCTTCAAGGAAACGTTAAGGTTAAAGTATAAGAAGCTACTTAGATAAAACAAAAACACTTTCCTTTTTTTGCATACTGATTATTCAGGAGAAAGTCTCTATGTAAATTTTTATTAAAATAGATTAATGAGGAGAAACTTTGAGAAAGAATAAAACTTTAACTTTGTTTTAATAACTAGTCATTTTATCTTAGGATAAAATTACTTTCTTTTCTTTAATAATAAAATCACATTCTATATACCTCCCATATTTAAGTTACCACAATGATTTTGGAAACTGTTTCTAAGCAAACTTCTGACAGCATACAATTACCATCAACATTAAACAAACTTGTTAGAATAATGATTTAGTTTCTTTATAACTTTTTATTATTTTTAATTATACCCATATAAGTGCTTATTAATATAAGCACTTATTTAATGTTTGCCATATGAATAGAGCTCTTTTAATAATTTTTATTCATCAATTTAATATTACCATCTGAAGGTATCAAAATATACACTGACACGGAATAAACAGACAAACACAAAACAAGTTACAACACATCAGTAGAAACATACATCTCTCATTTTTCTGCTTTTGAGAAATTTTCTGGAAAGTGCATTGCTAAGTTTTCTTACTTTTTCAATGGTTTAAGGGTTAACATCCACAGCTGGAGTTGAAGAGCTATTAATAGCTTGAAAAGTGCCCTAGGGAATCCCTTCATGGTTGCCATGGCAACACAAGCCTCTGTAGGAGGCTCTGGGTGGTCACTTTCAGAGCATTCATAGTCATACAGATGTAAATTGGCCTTAAGCAGATCAGAGATAGAATCCTCAGCCTCTGCATTTTTAGAGGGCTTACTAGATTCTGTTTGAAGAGGTTTAAGAGGCAGGGTAATAAGATGTTTAGCTGTATCAGATAATAAGTCTCTTCCCCATAAATTAAGTCCTATATCCACAACTTGTACAATGACAATATCATCATATTGAGCTTGGCAAGGAACTCCAGGCCATTGACCTATTCCTAATATTTGTTCAACAGTAATAGGCACTGGTGGATTTTGCTGTTGATTTCGTCGTGCTACAATATTAGCTTCATCAGCCCACCAAGTTTTAAATTGTAAAAATTCTGCTGGACTAAGAACAGCTCGAGCTAACAAATCCCAGTCCCAGGGTATTAATCTGTCTGCTTGTGCCAGTCCTTGCACTAATCCTTGAGTATAAGGAGAATTAACACCATATTGAGTGCATGCTTGTTTTAATTCTTGGATAGTTTTAAAAGGAATAGGAGCATGCTCATACTGTACACCCCCTTGGGGATTGTCAGCATCTACTGGAATTTGAGTTACTGTTACTGGAAAAGTAGAAAAAAGTTGCATGGCCTCCGAATCTCCCTCTCTACTTCCCTGTGCTATACTTTTCATAATTGAGGAGGATGGTGCTGGCACAAAAACAGAAACTTTAGGAGGCTCATCAAATGTTGTAAAAAATGGATTAGTAGATACCTTAGGAGGCGCAGACGCCGGTTCAAAAGACAATAAACCATTTTTTGGAGCGGATGGCATAGCGACCGCTGGAAAAGTTCCATAAACTTCCTTTTTCCTTTCCTTCTTTCTATTAGACATGAGTCTATCTGTTTTTGCCTGTTCATTAATTTTTTCATATATATTTTCATTAAAATCACCATTAGCTTGTTCTGCTATCAGTCCAGCAATAGCAGTATCCTGTTTACAATCTTCATCTTCATCTGATTGTAAAGGTTCAAGAGCAACAGAAATAAGACTACACAAAGACCATACATGAAGGGGAATTATTTTTCCTTTTTGATAAACCCGTTTTAAAGTTTTCTTCACTAACTCCCAATGTTCCAGGTTTAAAATATCCCACCCTTGCGGCTGAAACCAATAACAACATTTCTGTACAAGAGAAAAAAGTTCCTCAAAAGCCGAGGATTTAATAGTTACACCGGTGCATTTTAATAAAGTTTTTAACACTCTAGAGTACTCTTCAAAGTTCGACTGCTGATTACCCATTACCCTGATGATTCCAAGGATGAAGCTTACCTTTTCTGTTTCTTTTTTTTTTAAAACCACTCTCAGGAGCTCCTTGGTCCGCGCACTGACTGAAAAAAAGTTTCATTTTCAGAGCCCCAGGTTGGACACCATATGTTGCCAGAAAGGAACTGGGTCCATGAAAATGGTGCCGCAGATGAGAAAGAAAGAATAAGAGAGAAGAACTGGGATCAGGGGACTCTATGTCTGGAATGGAGAGAAGAGCCCAGCCACACCATAGAGCGTGGCTTTTATTTGGTTTTTGAATCAATAGATAAATGACTGTTTACATTCTTGAAGGGTTTACATTCCTGCATGTAGCAGACATTGTAAATCTTATCTAACATAGAAACTCAGGATGATTCTCCACTCAGCTACCATAAGATCCTGTCTCATTATCATGAGACTAGGCTCTTATCTCCTACATTCCAGGGTGTCTCCTACATTCCAAAGTGATCTGCTTATTGTCAGTAGTCACGGCCTTTGAAACTCCATCAGTGAATGTCTTTCATGATATCTAGTTTATTCATGAAGAACTGTGTTAATTTTGACAGGATATAAAATTAAGTCAGAAGGCAACAATCTTTTTGTCTTTTATTTTTAGAATGAATTAAGTGTAGGGAAAATGGGAGATTGGAGGACAAACAAGTGTGTGTCTTTGCATGTATTTTTGAATTGTGTGATTAGAGATGATGGCTAATGCCCTTATGTAAATAACATTGGCAGGAAATAGCTTGTAGAGAAAGGAAAGCAGAGAGATGGAAAATACATATTTTCTATGCAAGTCTTGGGTATATGGCCTTTAAAACATATTTATTGCTCTTTCCCACAAGATTCTTATAACATGTATGGTAAAATTATCTGTAATATAGGGAAAAAGTAGATATAAAAGTCAGTGTGTCATAAATACAGAATGACTGCTAAACACATACACAAAAACTCAGAAGCTCATGGAACAATACATACATTAAAATAGTATTGATTTAAATATTTTATAAACTGAGAAGCTGCTGCATGTTTTTATCTTGGAAGAAACATGATAAAGAGTCACATTTCAACAAATTATTCAAATCTGATTCAGCATCATGGCAGTAGGACAGAATTATTAGAGTTATAGGAGGCGGAAGTTGGGGTCAAATATTAAACTGCATTTTCAGTTGAGAAGCATGGAAAACGGTATGCACTATTTTCAAGGAAGTTATTAAAAGACTTTTGTGATTGGAACTTGGTCTCATTGCTAGATACATTGAATTAAAGGTGACATTAGAATATGCATGCATAAACACAAACTAGTATACACTTTCATAATCAAAAGTGATAAAACAAACAAACTCATGGTGTCAGGAGCAATGAATTGAAGTCATGTGATTGGGTGAAACATTTGAGAAGAACTGACATAAAGAGCAGAAAACAGACACTGAAAACAGTGAATGACAATAATGGGAAGAGGAGAATAAAATTCAATATAGAAAAGAGAAATCTGTCATAATGGATGTAGAATTAAACTCTGGTCAGAGTTTAAAGAATAAAAGCACAGTGATTAACATATTTCATCATGAAGAGCAATGAGGCAGAATGAAGTGTGGCAAACCCATTGGATTTACTGTTATGAGATGATTTGTGAGCTCTGCTTCAGCAAACCAAAAGGACTGAAAATATATACAGGATAGTAAAATGTAGTAATGTGGAAAGGGAACCTCAGCTGTTGTCTCCTACAATAGTTAAATCAGAAAATCAACCCTTCTGATAACATGTAGATAATGAAGTCCTATAACTTTACATCCTCATTTGGAACAGGACAGCAGAAGGTGAAGAGCACACAAAGGACAAAATGAAGTGTATTAGCACTGTTAAGTTCTAAAATTGAGGAGCTACACGTACGTTTGGAGGTAGAGGTAAAGAATCAGAAAAGAAGAAACAGAAAAGAAGAAACAGAAGGAGCGCACGCGTTATGTACCCGCTCAGCGACAGGGTCAGACGCAACTTACCCAGATTCCCCTCAGACCGCGCTTCCAGAGGATCCGCGCGCAGCCGCGGGTTAACGACTCAGGGCTGCCCGGCCCACGGCGCCTTTGGTGCATCATGGGTGGGGAAATACCCAGTGCGGGGATACCCCCTGACCAGCCACTCGCCATCCGCCCGGCGCCCCCAGAGAACCGCCCTCCAAAGTGCAAGGGAGAAGGCCACAGATTGAGGCGCCCCAGGCCCCGCCTTTCGCGGTGTTCCCGCCTTGTCGCCGGAGCCCCGCCCCTACAGGCCCGGATTGGCCCTGTGATTCGCTACACATTCTGGTTGGCTGTCGCATGTCAGTCACCCCACCCGCCCCTTTGGGCCTACCACGCTGGCGTGTGTCCATGGGGCAGCCAGACCACGCGTTCATTGGCTGCCCCGTGCTGTCCGTCATGGGCTGGGCCACGCCCTCTTTGGGGCGCAGCGTACTGGAACCCTGCCAGACATCATTAGCTCCTGGAGCTTGTTGGCTTTCAGGGCTGTTCAAGTTCTTCCCAGTCCGGAGATGCAGCGCCGGCGGCGGCTTTAAGAGTTCCGGGGTGTTTTAGGACCGCGGCCAGCCTGACCTGGTGCAAGTGTTCAGGCCCTGAATCAGCGCGGGGATCCCGAAGAGCAGTGAGGGACTGATTATCTGGCCTGCGGGCGGGCGCAGAGTGAGCGCGCGCAGTGCGTGCGTCGACCCTGGCCTGCGTCCCCGGCCCCTGGGTAGCGGTAAGTTTGCGGACCCAACTTAACGTCGGGTCTGGGCGCAGGGGCCTGCGGGGAATTCCCCATAAGCGCAGAAAAGTGGGGAGAGCGACACTTGCCCTTGTTGCGTTTCAGAAGCGTTTATCCCGCGTTCCCCACCTCCCCTAAAGTTCCTGCTCACTCGCGGTGCCCTTGGCGTGCGCCGGTATCGGAAAGTTGTGCGCGGCAGCGCCGCGGGGCCTGAGGGCCCTCGGGCCGGTTGCGTACTGACCTCGCCCAGCTGGGAGCGCTGCTTCCGCGGGCTGCACGTGGGAGCTTGAGGGGTGCGGAGGTCTTGCCGGGGGTCCTGGCCCAGCCCGGCTCTTTTCAATTCTTTCCTAATGGCTTTCCACTTTGGCTGTGTAGAAAGAAAAATGACCGTTCTCTTATTGATGGAGAGTAGGTTTCCATACCACCATGGAGAATTTGCTGTGGTCCTTATGAACTACATCCCCACTGTGTTGGCGTGGTCCCATTGGGATCATTCAGAGATCAGAAGTTTGTGCCCATGTTACAGAAGGTGTGTTCATCATTTTCACATTCAGTATTCCTTCCACAGTATGGAAATTCCTACAAGTGCCTCTCTAAAATTCACAAGAAAACAAGAAAAAATAATGAATTTCTAAATATTGGAATTTCCACCACCCACTTTGTTTCTTCAGCCAAAAATTTATGAGGCATCTTGGACTCTGGTTCTTTTCCACGTCAAATCAGCCACTAAAACCCACTGTTCCTTCCTAGTAAGTCTCATGTTAGTTTGCCATTTTTTCTAGCCTAAGTTAGAAAAGAGTGTGAATTGCTTACTAAAGGTTTTATAAATATTTGTTGAATAAATGAATGATTTAAAAGAAGGACATATATTGTGTGGCAATATTAACCTCATTAAATCAGAAGACCTAAGAGAATTAAATTGATAATGATTACAGTTCAATAAGTTGACTATTTAGTGATGATGTATTAAATTCAGTAGATTCATTTACTCAATCATTTCATGAATATAAATTGTGCTGTAACTATTTTATTATTTTCCTATCATTTTTATATGACCATGAAAATTGTACTCAGAAGTAGCAATGACAGCATGTATCCTTCTTGATTTTAGTCTTAAAGGAATTGTGTTCAAGATCTTCACACTAAATATGATATTAGAAGTAGATTTTCATGGGTAACTCATTAGATAACCAGTTCTGGAGAAACATCATTTCTCCACTGAATAGTCCTTGTACTTTTGTCAAAAGTCAGTTACACACACACACACACACACACACACACAATTTCAGAACTTTTTTCTATGTTTCATCAATTTGTCTCTCTTTCCACCAATACCACACTAGCTTGATTACTCCAATTTTATAAGTCTTAAATCAGGTATTTTGCTCCTCTAATTGTTTTCTTATTTTTCAAAGATATTTGGTAAATTTAGTTTTTTTTTCTTTCATTCTTTTATTATTTCTCTAGTGATATTTCTAAATGAATTTTAGGAACAATTTGTCAGTTTCAACAAAAAAAGCTCTGTTGGGGTTTTGATTGGGATTGATTTTAATCTGTACAATTATTTTGAAACAATTGGCATCTTGATATTATTTACATTTCCAAAATATGAACCCAATTTGTGTTTCAAGTTATATAGAACTCTCTAAAATCTTTCAGGATTGTTTTATGGTTCATTATACATGTCTTCACGTTATTTCAGATTACTCCCTAAGTATTTAATGCTTGTAATGCTATGGTAAATGTTAATTTATTATGATTTTTTTTTCTGACAGCTCATTGTTAGCAAATACAAACAAAATTTATTTGTATACATTGACCTTGTGACCTTCAAACTTTCTAAATTCAATTATTTCTAGGAGCTTTTTGGTAATTTCATCAACTTTCTTAAAATACATTCATGTCACCTACAAATATGATATTTTCCTTTCTTTTATAATCTGATGGCTTTTTCTTGATTTTTGCATTTAAAGTCTATTAATCCATTCTGCCAATCTGTGTCTTTTAATTGGGGAGTTTAATCTGTTAACATTCAGTGTTATTATTGTATAGGCAGTATTTATTTCAGCCATTTTATGCTTTGGTTTTTATAAGTCAAAAAATTTTTGTCTCTCTTTTTACCCTTGTATTTATCTTTCCTGATTATCTTCCTTACTTCACATTACTCTAAGCTATTGTGTTCTCTTTTCCTTTCAGCTTGCAGAACTCTATTTAGTACTTCTTGTAGAACTACTCTCTTATGAAAGATTTTCTCAGTTTTTTATTATCTGCAAATATTTTAAACTTTCTCTCAGTTTTGTAGAACATTTTTTCTGGATAAATTTTTTTTTGCTGGCATTTTTTCTTTCAGAACCACAAATATATCATACTACTACCTTATTGCTCCATAGTTTCTGATGAGATATTACCACTTAGTATTATTGTAGAACCCTTCTTTGCAACAAATCTCTATTTTCTTCCTGCTTTCAGAATTTTTTCTTTATCTTTGGCATTTGACATTTTGATAATTATGTGTCTCATACACCGCATAATCAATCTGTTAGGATTTATTCTGTTTGGAGCACATTGTACTCATTAATGGGTATTTTAGTCTCTCATAAGAGTTGGAAAATTTTTAGATATTATTTCTCAAATATTCTTTCTGCCTGTTGTCCCTCCTCTTCTCCTTCTGGGGTGCCATGCACATACATTTGTGTGCTTGTGCTGTCATTCAAATCTCTGAGGCTCTGCTCATATTTTTCCATAATTTTTCTATACTTTTCTCTATCTACTTTTCTGTCTACTGCTTTGCTGATTCTTTCTTCTATTAATATCTGCTGCTGTATACCTCTGGTTTATTTTTAAAATTATACACACACACACACACACATATGCATATGTATATATATACACACATATATATATCATTAGATAAGTTGTTAGTTTACAAAAAAAATCATGCATACTGTGCAGAATCACCATACACCACCCTTCCACCAACACCTTGCATTGTTTTGAAATGTTTGTTACAAATTGTGAAAACACATCATCAAAATATTCCAACCTCTTCATCTCCACTTAAGTTTTAATTTCTTCCCTGACTGAGCCATTGCTTCCTGTTTCTTAGTATGACTTGTAATTTTGATGAGTTTTCTCTGAAGGTCAGTTTCTCCCTCTTGCTTAAGGATTTATTGTTGATTGGCTTTTTGTTAAAACCTTTCTTAGATATTTTGTCTTCCTTATTCTAGGGCTTTAGAAAAACCTGTGATGAATTAATGAGGTTTTTTTTTGGATATTCTTCATCTGATACTTGCCATGGATATGCGGTGAAATTTTTAAGATTGTACTTTTTGTGTAGTTATTTCAGTGCTAGGAGAAATTTTCCTTTCCTTGGTTCCTTCTGTGGAAATCTTGAACTGTTCATCTTGTTTTCTTTTGACTTTATAGCATTTTACACTCCTTTTATTGTATCTAGTTGCTTTTGCCTGGAAGGCAAATTCTGGGGTAAAGGTCAGCCCAGAGGTGACTATCCCAGGCCTGTATTTCCTAGGCAAAACAAGGCCATGGATCCATGAAAGGGGTGCATACCCGCTTCAAAGGGCCTTCAGGAGAAGATTTGGAAGGCTGTCAAAAACCTCTAACGGGGGTGGATGTGGTTCAAATGGTTCGGCATCCTTCTGCCATATGGAAGGTCCTGAGTTTGATTCCCAGGACCTCCTGGTAAAATAAAATAAAAAAAATATAGACGGCACACATGCCAGGACCCACTGAGATGTGCAGCAAGATGATGATGTAACAGGAGAGAGACACAGGTGAAAGCCAAGATGAGACACACCAGATAACCAGGAACTGAGGTGGCACAAGTGGCAGACTGCCTCTCTCCCTCATCAGATGTCCCCAGGATTGAATACTGGGGAAGGCTGGAGGAGAAGGGTGAGAAGGGTGGGCAGAAAACAGACACAGAGAATTGCCCACTGAATGGACACCAAAAACAAAACAAAACAAAACAAAAAACAGGAAATGGGGAAGTGTTAAAAAGGATAAAATAAAGAAATAAATCTTTAAAAAAACTCTTAAATGGCTCCTTATATCTCTGTTTTCCTCTCTTTCACAGCAAATGCAACACTTCAGTTAACTTTCTCTTGTGGCCATGAGGAAGTACTGTATCTTTAAATCTTCACCAACTTTGCCCCTGTCCAAGCGGGGGGGGGGGGGTTGAAACAATGTCTCCTGCTACTTTTGTCTGGGATGAGTTTAAACAATTGCTCAAAGTCAGGATCCAGACATTGAAATTTGCTGAGGCAAAGCTCTGATCAGTGATTGGCCATGCACACCCCTGCTTTGGGGAAAAAGAGTTTTATGTCCCTTTCTGTCAGCAGTGAGCTTTCCAAGGACTAGACCTCAAGGCATCCAGCCATGAGAGTGGGGGATGTGTGCCCATAGACATTGTGCAGAGAGAGCAACTCACTTTTCTTACAACAGTTCATCACTCTTTTCCTCCTCCTCTTGCCTGGATGCTTTACAGTGTTCTTCCAGCCTCTGGAGGCACAGAACAGTTGTGTCACACAGTTCCTGCATGTTTAATAGCTGTTCTTGAAAGGACTGAGGCCTGGTGCTCCCTATTCTGCCATATTACCATCTCTACCTGATTGCTAATTTGACACATGGTAATATATCAAATGTAGACTATTTTTAATTACTTTATAACTTCTAACTGTAATTTTTATTCATGAGTATGTTAATTCCATAGTAGAGTTTTTTGTTTTGTAGAAATTTGTCACTCTGATCTAGTTCTTCTTATGGTTTTATCATATTTGGGTTATATATTTGAATCTATATTCTTAATTGAAGATTATTTTAGAATATTTGTATATAACTTTTAAACTGAAGTTTTACTATTAGAAAAAGTAACTGTCTTAAGAATATCTTTTTATTAATGTCTAAGTCTTTTTGGCATGAGATGGATTGACTATCTTTTTATCTTTATTTGCGTAGTTTACCATTTTCTGCAGTGACTTTCTTTATATTTCTTTATTCTAAAGAAACTTTAGATTACATAAATGTTAGATAAAAAATATAGGGGATTCCTATATACCCCACTGCCTCCCCCTACCACATTTTTCTATGTTAACAACATCCTTCACTAGTTTGGTACATTTGTTAAAATTGATGAAAATATATTGAAGCATTGTCACTAACCATGGATTATAGTTTACATTTCATTGCCCCATGCAATTTTGCAAGTTATGACAAAATATTATAATGGCCTATATCTGTCATTGCAACATCATGCAAGACAATTCCAATGTCCTAAAAATGCCCCTATATTACACCTATTCTTCCTTCTTGCTCCCCTCAGAACCTCTGGTGGTCACTGCCTCCACATCAATGATGAAAGTTCTTCCATTGCTTGAATAACAATAATCTACAGTAGAATAATAGTAAGTCTACTTTAGTCCATTGTTCATTCCCCAATCTTGAGGGTTTGGAGATGGTGATGCCCACTCTGATACTAATTGAAAGGGAGCTTAGATCCCATGGGGAAGATGGGTGGAACTATCTTGCTTGCAGTTGCAGACACTCTGTTCCTTGGGATGGGGGTTGTCCATTATCATCAACTTGTTAGTAGTCCTGGGTGAGTCCAATGAACTGGAGAGTAGGTGTTGCAAATCTGCTGAGATTCAGGTCTCAACTGGCACATGAATAGACCAAAGGTTTAAGGCTCTTGGATATGCACCTATCAAATATAGTACTAACTATCATTTCAAAGTGAAGGGGAAGAAGAGCCATATATAGGGAAACCACAACCGAATCCAACTCTATCACACTTGCGAGCATAAGTTCCAAAGGCCCACAGGCAGGGTACCAAACTCCTGAGCTGTGTGCTCAACCTATATTGTCTGGATGTCCCTAGACCTCAGAAGCTCCACTATTTGAGGCAGTATTTACTGTGACATTCAACGAGATCCTGCTGAGATGTACATATGTGTAACCTCTGGAATGACCTCCCAGCTCACTTTGAAATCTCTTAGCCATAAAAAATCATTTGTATTTACCATTTCCCCCTCATGGTCAAGGTCTTTTTCCAGGTGCATTGTTAGTTGGCACTTGGTAATAATCCCTCATTGCCAGAGAGTTTCATCCCTGGGTGTCATGTCCCATGCCAGGGGATGGGGAAACTAATGTATTTATATGGTGAGTTTGTCTTAGAGGCCACATTTGAGCAACAAGAAGGCACTCAGGAGGTACTTTTAGGCAACATATAATACTAGGCTAGCTTTCAATATCAAAAGAAAAGGTACATAAGTATAATCATCAATATCAAGGGCCCAGAGCAAAAGTCTTTCCTTCACTAGGCACTGCCCCTGTACTTGAGGGATTTTTGCTGTCCCATTAGAGAATGAAGCAGAACTCCCCAGGGTAAGAATTCAATATTCTTTTGTTTACACCATAACAATGTCCTATGAACACTTGAATACATTCATATGCTTTAGAGGCATGCCCCAAATGAACCTCCTCCCATGCATCCCCCCATCACCAGCACCCCACACTAGTGTTCCTCCCCTGCCACTGATGTGACCATTCTGTGATCCAAAACATCTCCAAAATGAAGCCAAGAAAATAACCAAATAAAAATAATAAGGAAATGAAATAATAACAATAGATTTTGGGGACTTCCAGGAAGATGGTGGGCTAGTAAGACACAGAATCCCTTCTCCAAAAAAATAGCTAGAGTACAGGCTGAAACAGCCCCAAAAAAGATCTTCTAAGGTTTAGGACAGCAGGTGAAGGCTGCACACCACCCAGAGGAGAGAGGGACAAAAGGGAAATCGCAATGACAGAACCGTGAGTTGGAACCAGCAGTTGCTGCTGCTGCCAGCACCCTCCCCCACACTCTTTAGAATTCTTGGGCCTCTGGCCCTGCAACTACACACAAAGTGGGCTCCAGGGATCTACCACTCCAGGAAAGGGGAGAGAGATGGACACAGCCTAAGGCTGACTCAGGTTCTGACCCACAAATTTGGGCTGCATAGCCCCACAGACCCTTCAAAGCCAAGTGGGACCACACGGTGGTTTGCCCTGGGAGCCTACCAAGGACTGGGGAAGTCTGACCCTCGACCCTCGCAGTCTCCTTCTCTTCAAGCCTGGACTAATTTTTGAGGACTCCACTGGAGAGGGGAGAGAGAGCCTGGGGCTGACTTGTCTTTTGACTTGCAGGTTTGGTCTGCCCTGTCCTGAGATCGTGTCCAGGCTGGGTGGGGCTGCACCATTATTTGCCTTGGAGCCTGCAAGGGGCTAAAGATATACAAACCTTCCAATCTCCTCCTCTACTATCAGGGACTGATTGTTGAGGACACAGAGGGGAGTGGAAATATTTCCTGGGAAAAGGGAAGGGGCTAACAGAAAAGACTGGAGAACTGTCTCAGAAAGTTTGAATTACAAGACTTTTAGCACCCCCGACAGGAGGTTCTATCACATTGATCTGGTCTGTGTCACAACAAATACACTCCGGCCAGGCATTGAATTGAGAGCTGCCAAAGAGCGCCATCACCTGGCAGACCAAGGAAGTGCACATAAGAAAATGAAAAATAAGTAGGAGAGTCTTTTCCTGGCCACTATAGTCTCCCTGCACAAGGCCCTAGGAAGTGACTCTACAACCAATTACTGGGCCCAGTGCTAAATTTTGAGCAACCAGCAAGACAATCCTAACAATCCAGGTCAAGCCAAATATCAAAGAGCTGTGGTAACTCACAGCCTCCTGCCACTAATTCCCTATAAAAGATAAAGAGATTTGAGCATTTGAGTAAACTACATCCTAACCAGATGCCTAAACACCAGCAAAAAATTATGAGCCATACTAAGAAAATAGAAGACATGGCCCAAGAAAAGGATTACATCAAAGTCCCAGAAGAGATGCAAAATTTGAGAGAACTAATCAGCGAGATGAGCACAAATTTCCAAAATCAAATTAATTATTTGAAAGACAATATAGCTAAAGAGATAAATGACACCAAGGAGACATTAAGTGAATGCAAGGAAGAATTTGAAATCCTGAACAGTAAAGTAACAGAGTTCATGGGAATGAAAGACACAATAGGTGTGGTCAAAAACACATTTGAGGAATACAACAGCAGACTTGAAATGATAGAAGAAAGAATAAGTGATACCAAAGACAGAGCAGCTGAAATTGAAGAGAGAAAAGCTTAGAGAAAGAAAAGAATGAAAAAAATTGAGCAGGAGTTCAGAGAGTTGAATGACAACACAAAATGCAACAACATATGTGTCATGGGAGTTCCAGAAGGAGAAGAGGAGGGAAAAGGGGCAGAAAGTGTATTTGAGAAAATAATAGCTGAAAATTTCCCAACTCTCATGAAAGAAATGAACTTACATGTTCAAGGAGCACACTGTACCCCAATCAGAATAAATACACCTATGCCAAGACACATGAATGTCAAATGTCAACGATAAAGGGAAAATTCTCAGAGCAGCAAGAGAGAAGAAAATGATCACATAAAAGGGACATCCAGTAAGGCTCAATGCAGATTTCTCTTCAGAAACCATGGAGGCAAGAAGAGAGTGGTATGATACAATTAGGAAACTGAAAGAGAAAAACTGCTAGCCGAGAATTCTTTATCCAGCAAAACTGTCCTTCAAATATGAAAGTGAGTTGCAAAAAAGAATCCACATTTGCAGGAAATATTTAAGGAAGCCTTAGAACCTGAAAGAAAAAGACAGGAGAGAGAGGGTTGGATGAAAGTATAGAAGAAAGAATAGTAGAAAGGATAACCAAAAGAGTAAAAAGACAAAAACAAGATGACATATGAAAACCAAAGAATAAAATGGAGGAAGTAAATAGTGCATTTACAGTAATATCATTGAATGTGAATGGATTAAACTCCACAATCAAAAGGTACAGGCTAATAGAGTGGATAAAAAAAACATGAGCCATCCATATGCTGCTTACAAGAAACTCACCTTAAACCCAGGGATACAAACCGGCTGAAAGTGAAAGGTTGGAAAAAGATACTCCACGCGAATAGTAACCAGAAAAGAGCAGGGGTAGCTATACTAATATCAGACAAAACAGACTTTAAATGCAAAAAAGTTATGAGATACAGAAGGCATTATATATTAATAAAAGGGATGATCCACCAGAAGATAAAACAGTCATAAATATCTATACATCTAACCAGGGTGCCCAAAATATATGAGGCAAACTCTGGCAAAACTGAAGGGAGAAATAGACATTTTTATAATAATCATTGGAGACTTCAACACCCCACTCACATCATTAGATAGAACAACTAGACAGAAGATCAGCAAGGAAACAGAGAAATTTAACAATACGGTAAACAAGTTAGACCTAACAGACATATACAGAACTATGCATCTAAACTCAGCTGGTTATACATTCTTCTCAAGTGCTGATGGATATTTCTCCAGGATATACCACGTGTTAGGTCACAATGAAGCTCTCAATAAATATAAAAAGATTGAAATTATACAAAGCACCTTCTTAGATCATAATGGAATGGAACTAGAAATCAATAATAGACAGGAAAAAAGTAAATTCACAAATGTGTGGAGACTGAAAAACACTCTCCTAAATAATCAGTGGGTCAAAGAAGAAATTGCAAGTGAAATCAGTTAATATATTGAGACAAATGAAAATGAGGACACAACCTATCAAAATTTATGGGATACAGTGAAGGCAGTCTTGAGAGGGAAATTTATAGCCCTAAATGCCTATATGAAAAAATGAGAAAGAGCTAAACTTAAAAGATTTAACTGAACAACTAGAGAAACTAGAAAAAGAGCAGCAAACCAATCTCAAAGCAAGCAGAAGGAAAGAAAAAATAAAGATTAGAGTAGAAATAAATGAACATGAGAACAGAAAAACAGTTGAGAAAATCAACAAAACCAAAAGCTGGTTCTTTGAGATCAGTAAAATTGACAAAACCCTCGCTAGACTAACAAAGATAAAAAGAGAGAAGATGCAAATAAATACAATCAGAAATGAAAGGGGGGGAGTTACAAATGACCTCACAGAGATAAAAAGAATCATAAGAGGATGTTATGAGAAGCTATATGCCAACAAACTAGACAACCTAGATGAAATGGACAAATTTCTAGAAACGCATAACCAACCTACACTGGCACTACAAGAAATACAAGAACTTAACAAACCAATCACATTTAAGGATATTGAATCCATCATCAAAAATTTCCCAGCAAAGAAAAGTCCAGGACCAGATGGCTTCACAGGTGAATTCTACCAAGCATTTCTAAAAGAACACCAATTCTGTTTAAACTCTTCCAAAAAATTGAAGAGGAGGGAAAATTACCCACCATATTTTATGAAGCCAACATCACCCTAATACCAAAGCCAGATAAAGATTGTACAAGAAAAGAAAATTACTGACCAATCTCTCTTACGAACATACATGCAAAAATTCTTAACAAAATACTTGCAAATCGAATCCAACAGCATATCAAAAGACTTATACATCATAATCAAGTGGGATTTATTCCTGCTATGCAAGGCTGGTTCAACATAAGAAAATCAATCAATGTAATATACCACATTAACAAATTGAAGGGAAAAACCACATGATCATCTCAATCGATGCAGAAAAGGCATTGGACAAAATACAGCATCATTTTTTTGATAAAAACTCTTAAAAAGATAGGAATAGAAGGAAAATTCCTCAATATGATAAAAGGCATATATGAAAAACCCACAGCCAACATCATACTCAATGGGGAAAGATTGAAATCTTTCCCTCTAAGATTGGGAACAAGACAAGGATGCCCACTGTCACCATTCAACATTGTACTAGAAGTTCTAGCTAGGTCAATTAGACAAGAAAAACAATTAAAGGCATCCAAATAGGAAAAGAGGAAATAAAATTTTCACTGTTTGTGGATGACATGATCCTGTACTTAAAAAATCCTGAAGTATCCACGACAAAGCTACTTGAAATAATAAGTTCAGCAAAGTGTTCAGCAGGATACAAGATCAACATGCAAAAATCAGTAATGTTTTTGTACACTAGTACTGAACAACCTGAGGAGGAAATCAGGGGAAAAATTCCATTTTCAATAGCAACAAAAAGACTCAAATAACCTAGGAGTTAATTTAACCAAAGAAGTATAGGACCTATATGCAGAAAACTACAAAACAATGCTAAAAGAAATTTTAAAAGACCTAAACAAATGGGAAAACTTTCCCTGTTTATGGATTGGAAGAATAAATATCGTTAAGGTGTCAACCTTGCCCAAACTGATTTATAGATTCAATGCAATACCAGTCAAAATCCCAACAGCTTACTTTACAGAATTAGAGAAGGCAATTACCAAATTCATCTGAAAGGGTAAGTGCACCCAAATAGGCAAAAGCATTCTAAAAAAGAAGAGTGACATGGGAGGAATTTCACTGCCTGACCTTGAAACATATTACAAAGCTACAGTGGTCAAAACAGCCTGGTACTGGCATAAAGATAGACACATTGAACAGTGTGATAGAATTGAGAACCCAGAAATAAATGCTCACCTATACAGTCAACTGGTTTTTGACAAACCTACCAAGCCCATGCTAATGGGAAAAAACAGTCTCTTAACAAATGGTGTTGGGAGAACTGGATATCTATAACCAAAAGAATGAGAGAGGACCCCTATCTCACCCCCTATACAAGAATCAACTCAAAATGGATCAAATATCTAAATATAAAAGACAGGACCATAAAACTACTAGAAGAAAATGTAGGGAAACATCTTCAAGACCTTTGTAGTAGGTGGTGGTTTCTTGGACCTTACACCGAAAGCACGTGCAACAAAAGGAAAAATAGATAAATGGGACCTCCTCAAAAGTAAAGACTTTTGCACCTCACAGGACTTAGTCAGAAGAGTGAAAATGCAGCCAACTCAATGGGAAAAAAATATTTGGAAATCACATATGTGATAAGGGTTTAATATCTAGGATATATAAAGAGATGTTACAACTCAACAGTAAAAAGACAAATGACCCAATTAAAAAATGGGCCAAAGACTTGAATAGACATTTCTATGAAGAAGAAATACAAATGGCAATAAAACACATGAAGAAATGCTCAACATCACTCATGATTAAGGAAATGCAAATGAAAACTACAATGAGATATCATTTCACACCTATCAGACTGTCCACTATTAAAAAAAACAGAACTACAAGTGTTGGAGAGGATGTGGAGAGATAGGAACACTAATTCACTGTTGGTGGGAATGCAGAATGGTACAGCCACTGTGGAGGACTGTTTGGCACTTCCTAATGAAGTTGAATATAGACTTGCCATGTGACCCTGCAATACCACTACTGGGTATATACCCAGATGAACTGACAGCAGTGACATAAACAGACATCTGCACACCGATATTCATAGCAACATTGTTCACCATTGTGAAAAGTTGGGAACAACCCAGGTGTCCATCAACAGATGAATGGATAAACAAACCGTGATCTATTCACACAATGGAATATTATCCAGCTCTAAGAAGAAATGAAGTCATAAAGCATATGACAATATGGATGAACCTGGAGGACATTATGTTGAGTGAAGCAAGCCAGACACCAAAGAACAAATACTGTATGTATGCATTACTATGAACCAAATATATTGTGTAACATATTGTTTGATTCAAAAAATACTTTATATGCATCCATTACATTTAACTGAGAAATGTATATATTTATTCATCTGTGTTTACTTTTTAGTTTTTAATTGTTTATATTTTCAATTATTAAATGTACAAAATAAAGTAAAAAAATGATAGATTTATGACTTTCAATGTTTCCTTTTCCTTTGATTGCAAACAACCTGTAACTAATTTATTTCTCTTTTTAAATACTATGTGAAAATACTCTTTTGCTTGTAAAACTCAATATATTAGCTATTGATAGTTATTTTATATGAAATGATTTCTTCCATTCTTTTATCTTAAACCAATACTGTTTTCTCACATTTTTCCTTTTGTCGTATTTTCTAAAATAGATTTTTTTGTGGTGGAAAAATTTACTGTTTACTAGTTTTCTAAAAGGTGGTTTTATTGGTTATGGTAGAAACTGTTACATCAAAAATGAACATATAAATTATAAAATTAAGACTCTAAAATCATTAAATTGAAAGAAATTTCAGAAAGTTTTATCTGTGATCACTAAAAATTGTGCATTATTCTCTGTAGAACATATTCTACACTCACTATGTGATACTAATATTTGTAAAAAAAAAAAAACTGCATTTAATCTTGACTTATTTTGTAAGTTTCTAAATTTATTTATATGTTATATTACTTTTGAGATGCATTCTCTATACATTCTACCATTTGGATCCAAAACATTTAATAACATTTCTATTTAGCAAGTTATATTTCTTCATAGTATGGATTTAACATTTGCTTATTTTAAAAGTAGAAAATATTTTAAGATAATTATTGTTGAATATATGGAATATAACTGTCCACAAGAGATATTTAAGTTACAGTAACAAAAGTATCCTATCAGTTAATACAATATATTTATTTTATTGGAATTGAATTTTAAATAGAATCTATCTACCAAAGATGGAATAACAAAGAACAGATTTATACCTCCCTGAAACAATAGGTGTTGAAAATACATGAAACAATGTTTCTCATGGCACTGTAAATGGAAGCAACTGAGGACAGTAATCTATAAGAAAGAGAAGCAAATGAGGTGATCCCTATGCTTGATAGAGTTTCTGCCTTGGTAGAATATCCAAACCATGGTTTAGTTTGCAGATCTCAGACAAAAGCTGTCAGACTCACTGAGATGAAAAAATAAAGCTATATAGTATGGAGAGGCCAAGAAATTGAGACTTCACAAGACAGAGTTTCAGAGAATAAAGAGCTTCACAGAGGTTAAATCCTGGGAATATAGACACACTCCCTATCAAGTACTTGGCTGATTATTGCTCAGTACATTAGTGTAAGGAAACTCTCCAAAGGTGGGGAAAGAAACCCTAAAAAATATTCTAAGTAACAATCAATGACTGATACTTGCACCCATCCAGGAATTGTCCGTGTTACCAATAGTCAGATTGGAAAATATAAAGACACTTGGGGTATTGATTACAGTACACAAGAGTATAGTGTCTTGATAGTGGGGAGAAAATAGGTCTAGACTGATGACAACTGCTCCTACCCACCTTTAAATTTCTTTAAAACAAGTCCCCCCCAAATCAAACTGTTTCTAAGTAACAGTCTCTTAACAAAGGTCAAGAGTCTTTATATGAATATAATAATATCCAGGATTTAAAATGGTACTATTCACAATCCAATAAAAATTACCCAGCATGAAATGAATTAGGAAAATAAGACCTATTGTAGGAAAATAATCAACATCATTGCAAACCTGATGCAGGTGATATAATAAGTGGAAAAAGATATTGAAACAATCAGAACTGTGTTATTTTCCCATATAGTACACCTGAACCTAGTTCAAACTTTTAAAAATTATTAATGCATTCCATGTTTTGATATACTTTAGTTTATCTAATCATGTTATTTAAATGACTTCAGGTTTTTATGTTAAGTGATCCAAGGTATGTTCTTGCATCACCCATTTTGCCACTGCACACCTATGCAGTATATCAAAAGGATACATGTCTTTTAAAATTTTTACTGAAATTTAATTCACATACCATAAAATTCACATTTTTAAAGTGTACAAGTCAGTAGGTTTTATTAGATTCAGAAGGATATGTAATCATCAGTACCAATTCCCAAATATTTTATCATACCCAGATAAACTGTATATTTACCCATTTTAATCAATTTTATAAAATTGTATTGCTGATTGTAATAGTTATTTTTATATTTTGATTGCAATTAACTTATCAGATATATTATTTCTACATATATTATGTCATTATAATTCTTGCAAATAATTCTCTCACTTCCATGATTCTCTTAATTTGGAAATTTTGTTTCCAATTTCTTCATGCCTTTGAAACAGACAAAAATTTAACTATGTTTTCTTTTGATGCACATGTTTTAGTGGTCATATTTATGAAACCATTGTCTGACACAGAGCCAAAAATACTTACCTGATATTTTCTTCAAAGATTTTAATAACTTATCTCTTAGATTTAGTGCCATGATCCATTTTGAGTTAATTTTTGAATATGGTGAAGTAGAAGTGCAATTGCCATATTTTGAATTTGGATACCCAGTTGTTCCTTGTACCATTTAATGAACAGATTGTGCTTTCCCCAATAAATTGTTTGCTCCCTTGTCAAATATACATGTTATCTATATGAACAGAAAAAATAATTTGAAACTTGGAAGATATAAAAAAGACCAAAATCAAGCTTCTGATGGATTAAAATATAAAGTATGTGAATAAATGCACCCAATGGGACTACTGGCAGATTAAGTGCAAATAATATTACCAGGGCTAATAAATGTCATTTCATAGTTCTCAAAGTGTCAGTTCATCAAGATGACATATCAATGCTAAACATACATTCATCTAATAACAGAACATATAAGTTTATATCTAAAACTGATAAAAATACAAGAAGAAATATACAAATCCATAATCATTTTGAAAATATTAACTCTTCCCTTAATAGCTGATAGAATATATAGACTAGAAAATCAGCAATGCTACACAAGATTTGAACAGCACTGTCAACCGACTTGACCTTATTTTCATTTAGAATTCTCCATATAACAATAGATGCATACACATTTATTTTACAGGTGCATATGGAAAATATACAAGTATAAACTATATTTTTAAACAAATTCTATACAATGCAAATCATACAAAATATAGTTTCTGATGACAATATATTATTAAAACTAGAACTCCATAAGGGAAATATATCATGACAAACTTCAAATATTGAAAACTAAAACACTCACTGTTAAAGAACACATGGGTCAAAAGGGAAATAAAAATGGAAATTAAAATTATTTTGCACTTAAATTCAAAATTCCTAGGGGCAAGTTCTAAAGAAGTATTTAGGGGGAAATTTATGGCAGTAAACACCTACACTAAGAAAAAAGAAACATTTCAAATAAGTGACCACACTATTAACTATTGCAAGCAGAATAGGAGCAAATTTAACACAAATAAACAACAGAAGAAAGAAAGCAAACAAAAAAGGCCAGCATAAAAATCCATTAATAATGATATAAAACCAAGGACAACAAAAGCTAGTTCACTTAGCTCATCAATAAAATGTTTAAATTTCCAGGCAGATGGAAGAAGAACAAAGAAAGAAGACACAAATTATCAAAAATTTGAATGATAAACTTGACATCCCAACAGATTCCGGAATTATTTAAAGGATAGGAATGGAATGGCCAAAGCAATATTTGTCACTGATTTGACAAATAAAGTGAAATATGTAAATTTTTTCAAAGACCTAACTACTATAAGTCATGCAGGAAAAAATGGATAGCTTGAATAGCCATACTTCCATTATAGAAATTGAAATTATAAATTAAAACCTTTCTACTTCAAAGCCTAGAGGAACATATGTCTTAATTTGTGATTAAACCAAATATTTACAGAAGAAATACCAATATTGACAGACACTTTACCAAAAATTGAACAGGAAAAGACAATTCTCAACTCACCCCATGAGATCAGTATTACCTCATACCAAATAGAGTAAAAAAATTGCAACAACAATAAAATGAAATCTATATATATTCTTCTCATTAGCTCGTTTTCCAGCTCAGCCCACGTGTTGAGTCACAAAATAAGTCTCAAATTTTAAAAAGATTGAAACTATGTAAATCACTTTCTCTGACCATAATGAAATGATGCTGGAAAAATCATCAATATAGAATTGGTAAAATCACATTCTTAAACAATCTGTGTAGCAATGAAAAAATCGCAAAATTGTAAATATCTTGAGATGAATATAAAAGAGATCACAAAATATCAAAACTTAATGAAATGAGGTAAAGGCAAGGATGAGTGTGATATTTACATCCTTAAATGTGTATTACTATTGCAGGGTGGTAGGAATGTGGAGAAACATTGGAAAAATACAGTTTGAGTGATATCACAGCAATACTGTAATATTCTTGCATCAATGCCAAAGATGTACTGTATTGATATTGGGGTGGGTATGGAAAAAGTGTGCCAATGCATGCTATGGAACATAGCTTACATTTGTTTTACAATACAAATGTTCTACCACTGTGTGGTGTGTTGGTGTAGGGGTGTTGTATAGAAATTCTACACATGTGCATGATTGTTTTGTAAGTTCACAACTTCTGGAATAAAAATATATTTAAAAAAAGAAAGAGCTAAATCAATGGCCTATCTCCATACCTGGAGGAACTAGATAAAGAAGAACAAACAAGTCACAAAGCAAGCAGAAGGAAATAAAAAGTGACTAGAACATAAGTAAATGAAATAGAGAAACAACAATAGAATTAAGAAAACCAAATGTTGGTTCTTTGCAAGATCAATAAAAATTGACTACTAGACTGAGAAAGAAAAAAATGGAAGCAAATAAACAAAATCAGAGCATTACCACTGATCCCACAGAAATAAAGTATCAGAAGAGAGTATTATAAGCAATAAATTAGACAAACTAGATAAAATGGATAAATTCCTAGAAACACAGGAACAACCTACACTGACTCTAGAAGAAACAGAATTCCTCAACAGAAAAATGAAAAGAGATTGTGTTAGTCTTCAAAAAACTCTCAATAAAGAAAAACCAAGGATAAGATGGATCATAAGTGAATTCTACTAATCTTTCCAAGAAGAATTAATACCAACCCTGTCCAAATATTTCCAAAATATTTAAGAGGAGGGAATACTTCCTAACTCATTCTATGAACTCAGTATCACCCAAATACTTAGTTTTTGGGCTTTGCTGAAATAGTCTTGAGTGAGAAATATCTTCATAACCACAATCACCATGTCAAATATAATTTTAAATAATGATATGAAATTCTGCAAATTTGGGCTTTCTAAATTAGGAGATATAAAAGTTTTAAGAAATTATTAGACTGGATATTTAACTTGAAATTTGTTCAAGTTTGTCATTATAAGTTGAAAATACGTATTTTGTTTGAAACTTCCAAGAAGATATTTATTCTGTTATGTTAATTTGTTATAATTTATTTCATTTGAACATCACTTTCCAGAGTAGTTATGTTTAAGATCTTAATTATTTTTCATTTTAATGACAAAGATCAAGTCTTCATTCATTATGAATTCATGGATGAAACAATTTTGAGAAAACTTAATCTACATCATTACCACATATTTGTATAGAAAAAAGTTCCTGGGAGGAATCTAAATAATCTGGTGTAATGTGAAATGGAAAAAAAAAAAAAAAAAAAAAAAAAAAACAAGCAAACAAATAAATAAATGAATAATTAAATACAAATAAAATCCGGCTAAATCAGGTTTGGTGTAGATGTTTCCAATGGAAAACCTGACTTTATAAAGTTATAAACTCACTTCAGAATTTTGAATAAGGTGTTAAGTTGAGTGAAATTGGAATAGGATACCCAGTGAAGCCAGAGACAGTATATCCCATGAAAAAAATATCAACTAATTGCATATTCCGGCTGCTTTGTAAAATAATTATTAGATATGTGTATTTATAGGCCAATCATGCATAAAGTGCATATTCCATGCATCACTCCACCACAAACACCTTGCATTTGTGTGGAACGTTTACTACAATTGCTGATACTTTTTTGTAATTGTACTAGTTTTTTTTAACAGTCATTAACTGAGTTATAATTGGTGAAAAAATATTAAAACAATACTTAGCTTACATTACATGTGTTTTTCCATATATAGCACTATTTCACCCTAATTTAACACCTTTTATTAGTGTTGTGCATTTATTTTGTTCCATAGAAGAACATTCTTGTACTGTATCCCATCATCTACAATAGGGTTTAATGTGTTATACAGTCCTGTCTTACCTTTTAATTCCTATTGTAGCAACATATATGACCTAAAGTTTCCACTTTTAGCCACATTCACCTATATAATCCAATGCTGTTGATTACACTCACAAATTACAATTATCTCAAAAAGAAAGTCTGTACAATTTAAGCATCAACTCTCCATTCTCTAACCCCAATCTATCTCCTGGTAACCTATATTCCAGATTCTAACTCTATGAGTTTGTTTATTATAATTAGTTCATACCAGTGAGATCATAGAATATTTGTCTATTTGTGTCTGGCTTACTTTACTCAGCATAATGTCAACTGCTTTTTAAGTCATCAAATTTCTTCACAAAGACTCTTAATGACTGCATTACTTCAGTGTCTATCACTTTAAAAATAGTAGATTAAGAGAACAATTCTTATCTGGCAGTAGAAAACTACCTAACCTTTGAAGTTTCACTTTGATTATCAGTAACACATGTACAATGAAGTGTGTTGTAGTAACTGAAAAAAAGATAATCTTAAAATTTATCAACATATTTGGCACAAAGGGATGCTCAGTAAAAACCAATTAACACTGTTCTTAAAAAATCTGCTCCATCTCTGAGTAAAATCTATACTATCTAATACCCTTCCTTGCTTTGTCAGTCTTCATAACACTTACCACCATTTGCTAGAGGATATATTTTATTTTTCCCCAACAAGGGTACATAGGCCATGGAGAACAAGAATCTCTCTCCATTTATTCACTTTTACATCCATAGTTCCTATAACCTGAATGAAGGTGTGGGTGAAGATAACAGATACTGCCTATTTGAACTCAGTGTTGTCTTGGGTGGTGAATCACAGAACACACTGGGGCTGGTCTCTGATAACCATGACACTATCTGCCACTTCACCTTCCTGCACTACTGATGACTAAATGCAAAATTTGAAGAAAATGTTTTCATTACTCCCACTGAGCTTCAATAAGGCCCACTGATAAAAACTTCACATTTGGGGTGTATAGCTGGAGTGCTAATGTCAATGTGATGCAGATAGCCATTAGTCATGACATAAGACCTCTGTTTAAGAGAAGCTTGTAAGTGCTTTCAGAATTTAAGGCTGGGGAGTTCATCAGAGAGAGATGCCTCCATAATGTTGTATAGAAATAGCCATTTCTGACATGCTTGTGTGTCACATATTACGATAAATTGATGGGAATTTCATGTCTGTATGTCACAAATGGGTTAGGATTTTCAACCTAGAAAGGACATTGCTTTGACTAGTATCATCAGAGTACAATGAGCTGAAAATATGTGCTTCATTTTTATAACATGATGATTATTGAAGGCTAATAATTCAAGATGCACTGAAAGATGTTTGTGCTGAATCTCACATAAATTATGAAACATGCTATTGGACAAAGCTTACAATATAAAATAGAATATAATATACATAGATTATTCATCTAGGGCAGAAAGAAAATTTTAGAAAGTGTCACACACCAGTCATTGTTTTATATGCAGCATTGAACACAGTTTTGATGTTGTGTATTATCTCTACTTCTTTCGTAGCTACATAATAATGGTGAAGATAACTCTCCTCCCAGGTCAGTGTTAAAATCATAACAATGGGTTTAAAGGATCAGGTGGGTGACCTGAGTGCCTTAGCCTGAGATTAGCATCTGTGGGTTAGAGCAGTGCCTTTGTGATTATGTTTCCTTATTATAGGGGTTCTGCTTTCTCTTCATCCAACCAGGTATGAGGATGGCTATATAAAGTGGATTGTGGGAAGAGAAGTCCAGAGATGTAGACTCAGGAATCAGTTCACAACTCTATTTTAAATCAGAGATTGAATCTATAATCAGGAGAAATAACCTGGCTTGAGTCAAGAGAAATCAACTCAGATGTTTGAGCAACCTAAGTATAAAATAACCATGTCTAATTTCATGATATTAATTTTGTATGATAAAAATACTATATCTTATTCTGAGAGCCATAATTTCTTTTGGGTTGTCAAGAATTCATGCACTGAGAGCCTTGTGTGATCAAAATATTTTGTGATATGTTTCCATTGCATTTGTTCATCTTTTATTACACATTAAGAAAAAAACATTAATCCTTCAAAAACAGCTTGCTTTTTCATAGTGTAGAGATGCCCACCACTATATATTTTTATCTTGTAACTCCATATTCTTTTTAGACTGGCAATAGCTTTCCTGTTGTGCTGTCAGGAAAGTTTCTTCTTCTTTGAAAATAGCTTGACTGTTTAGAAATTGCCATGGTCCCTTCCTCCATGGAGCAAGTTGAAATGCCATTCAGCTCCACATGTTCGTTAAATCCACACGGGCCCTTTTATTCTGAATAATAAGAAAGCAATAAAAATATGAAGAAGTACAGAAGGAAATATATTCTGTTTATCTCTATGTGCTTTTATTCAATATTAACTTATTGAATAACAGCTGGGCACTATTTGGCAAGAAATACTAATGAATGGAATCAAGAATTCACTTCATGGATATCACAATATAGTCATAGAATTTACATCAATGAACATATCAATACCTGAAGATTTACCCTCAGAAGGAGTCACAGTAAAGTCATAGTAATTCACAATTGTTAAAATACCAACACTTCAAACTGTACATGTAGAATACTTAATTTGAAAAAAAAAATTCTTCACTGTCAGTAGAAGAAAAAACGAGAGACCATAAAAATGATTCAGGGTGTGTTATTGATTAAATCATACCCCCCTGCCCACAAAGACTTGTTAAATGCCCAGTACTGTGGATGTTAATGAATTTATTAATTGGATCTTTGAAGATGTTATTCATTGAGATGAGGCCAAACTGAATCAAGGATGTACTTAATCCATCTTGACTGGAGTCCTTGTAATCACAGGTCATTTGACTCAGTCAGTAGGACACAGACAAAGAGAGAAATAGCCATGTGATGAAGGCATAGATTGAATTAGGGATTCCTGGTAAGCTACAAGCAGTAAACTACAGAGTTGAGAGAAAGCATTTTTGTGACAATATCTTGATTGTGTACTTATAGTCTGCATAGTTGGAATACAAAAGACAGATACTATGTAAGCAACCCAGACCCTGTTATTTGGTATATCCACCCTGGCAAACTAAGACACAAAACAATACATTTAATGAAATCAGTTTGTTAGTTTAAAAGGTTTTACACAACTGCATATAATTTCCTAAGTCCTATTTTAAACTTTGGGAATGGAGAATTGAATAAACTCTTTCCTCAGGAAGCTCTAGTGAAGTTAAGCATTGTTAGAGAAAAAGATGTTTTTATTTGATAAATTCATAAAACATGAATATGTATGCAGAGTACCATGTGATGTTAATAATAATAAAGCATTGGGTCTAAATTTGAAATTGAGTTAGGCTTTACAGAAGGGATATCAGATTATTATAGTCAGCATCCTTATGTTCTCACCAAGAATTTTGGAGATTAGTAAATTCCTCTTCTCCTGAATATAAAAAAAAAAGTGCTTCTGAATTGGTTAAAAGTTTGTGTGTAAATCTTTTGAAATGGTGACAGTACATCTTGGTGTTTATTACTAGCAGAACTATTATATGGGTATGACAATGGTTGAAAGGCAAAGTCTAACAGCATGTACATTACTATAAGGAAAGGTAAAAAATGTAACATTTGAGACAAAAATGTAGAAAGGAGACATGTTACAAATTATGAAAGTATCATCAAAATCTTACTACTAACTATAATCCATATCTTACATTTGTTATATTTTTCTCCCAAGTCACCTTATTTTTTAAAAGTATATTTTTATTACAGAGGCAGTGAATTTACAAAACAATCGTTTGGTGTGACTTATGGACTGTGGTTATAATAACAATACTGTAATATTCTTGCATCAATGCCAAAGATGTACTGTGTTGATAATGGGGGGTGTATGGAAAAAGTGTGCCAAAAGTATGCTATGGACCATGGTTGGGGGTAATAGTCTGATGATATTATCTCATAATCTGTAACAAATATTCCACCATTCTGTGGTGTATTGGTGAAGGGGTGTTTTTATGGGAATTCTGCACAATGTGCTTTTGAAAGTTTTTAAGCTGGATATTTTCTTTTGTAGAAATATTTTTTATCTATTGGTTCAGTTTCTATGTTACTGTAGAAAAATTTAGATTTGATAATTCTTCCTTAGTTTCAGAACTTTCAACTCATTGAAGACAGTATTGATGTAATCTGAGTCTCCTGCCCATTAGATATTCTGGATTTAATTTTTAATTTTTAAAAATTCTAATGGACCTATTAATAGTGTCCAATTGTTCTAATTTATTAATCCTGTCATATATTTTCATTTTAATGCACTGATATTTTCTCATTAATATTCTCTTCCACAGATATTATTTTAGACTATTTTAATCTACATTAAATTAATTGAAAATTTAGTTTAATTTATTGGTGTTCAGCTTGTCTTTTGAAAAGTTTATTTTTCCAAATATAAGTGGATATATATTTTCTTAGGAGCTTCTTTAGCTTTGTTACAGAGGGCTTTTTATGTAATGTTTTCATTTTCATTAGGTATAATTATTAAATTGTTTGATTTTTATTAGTTTTTTAGAGAAGTTCTGAGTATAGAAAATAATCATGCATAAACTGTAGAATTACTATACACTACCCCAATACCAACACCTGGAATTGGTATGGAACATTTGTGACAATAGATGATGGCACTTTTCAAAAAAAATGTACTATTTTTAACACCTATTACTAACACTTTGTATTAATATCATAGATTTGTTACAATTCATGAAAGAACAATCTTATACTTGTACTATCAAATATAGTCCATCATCTACAATAGTGATTACTGTACTGTACTGTCCTATGTTTGATCTTTTAATTATTATTCTAGTAATATAGACATCCTAAAGTTTCTCCATTTAACCATACTCACCTATACAGCTCATTGCTGTTGATTATACTCACAATAATGTGCTACCATCACCACCACCACTTCCAAACCTTAACTATCTGTTCAAATAGAATTTCTATGCAAGTTAAGGACCAACTTTAACTGGATTCTTTAAATCCAGTCTATCTCCTGGTAACCTATACTCTAGATACAATTTATATATGAGTTTGCTTATTAAAATTACTTAATAGAAATGAGATCATACAATAGTTCTACTTCTTTGTCTGACTTATTTCATTGAAGATACTGTACTCAAGGTTAATATATGCTGGTACATGCATCAGGACATTAATCTTCTTAATGGCCGAACAATATCCCATTGTATGTATTGATATATATACTACAATTTGCTTATTCATTCATAGGTTGATGGACATCTGGATTGCTTCCGTCTTTTGGCAATTGTGAATGATACTGCTATGAACATCAATGTGCAAATATCTGTTGGGGACCCTGCTTTCAGTTCTTTTGGCTATATACCTAGTAGTAGGTTTGCTGGATCATATGTGAATCCTATACTTTGTTTCCTGAGGAACTGCCAAACTCTCCTCTACAGTGATTGCACCATTCTACATTCCCACCAGCAGTGAATGAGTGTTCTTACTTCTCCACATCTTCTCCAACACTAGTAGTTTTCTGATTTTTAAAATAGTGGCTAGTGCAGTAGGTATGAATGATATCTCAATGTCATTTTGATTTGCACTTCCAAAATAGTAATATTGAGCATCTTTTCATGTGCTTTTTAACAATTTATATTTCCTCTTTGAAGGAATGTATATTCAAGCCCCCTGCCAATTTTTTAATTTTGTTGTTTGGCCTTTTATGGTTGACTGGTAGGATTTCTTTATATATGCTAGATATTAGATCCTTATTGGTTATATGGTTTCCAAATATTTCCACTTTCTTGAGAAAATCCTTTAAAGCACAGTTTTGTTTTTTAATTTTGAGGAGGTCTCATTTATATTTTCTTTTGTTTCTTGCACTTTGGGTGTAAAGCCTATGAAACCATTGCCTACCAGATCTTGTAGATGCTTCCCTATATTTTATTCTAGGAGTGATGGAGTTTCAATTAAAGGCCATGGCAACTGACAAGAAAAAAGGTCACCTTGGAATGTAATAAACAAGTTTTGGAGTCTCATGCTAACAGGAGCTGGGTGGGGAAACATCCTGAGCTAGCCTGTGAATTGCAGAAATGTAAAAGAGCTGAGTCATTGACCTTTAAGACTTGTTAATGTCAGTAAAATGTAACTGTCAAGTATCTATTGCCCTTGCACATGCTCACACATATTTTCTTTGTTCTAAAGCCAAATAAAAGCCACACTTTATGAGGTGGCTGGGCTCTTCTCTCCATATCGGACAGAGAGTCCCCTGATCCCAGTTTTTCTTCTCTTTGTCTTATTCTTTCTTTCTCATCCGCGGCACCGTTTTCATGAACCCAGTTCCTGAACGCCAACATATGGCGCCCAACGTGGGGCTCTGAAAATGAAAGTTTTCTTTCAGTCAGTGCGTGGACCAAGGAGCTCCTGAGAGCAGTTTTAAAAGAAAAAAGAAACAGAAAAGGTAAGCTTCATCCTTGGAATCATCAGGGTAATGGGTAATCAGCAGTCGAACTTTGAAGAGTACTCTAGAGTGTTAAAAACTTTATTAAAATGCACCGGTGTAACTATTAAATCCTCGGCTTTTGAGGAACTTTTTTCTCTTGTACAGAAATGTTGATAATGGTTTCAGCCGCAAGGGCGGGATATTTTAAACCTGAAACATTGGAAGTTAGTGAAGAAAGCTTTAAAAAGGGTTTATCAAAAGGGAAAAATAATTCCCCTTCATGTATGGTCTTTGTGTAGTCTTATTTCTGTTGCTTCTCAACTCCAGCTGTGGATTTTAACCCTTCAGTTCCAGCAGCAACTTTATAAACCTCCCACTGCTTACATAATAAGGCTGTGGGATGATAGAAGCTAATAAAATGAAACCACTGGAAAAGTAAGAAAACTTAGCAATACAGTTTCCAGAAAGATTCTCAAAAGCAGTGAAATCAAAGATACATGTTTCTATTAATGTGTTGTAACTTGTATTGTGTTTGTCTGTTTGTTCAGTGTCAGTGTATATTTTGATACATCCGGATGGTAATATTAAATTAATGAATAAAAATTATTAAAAGAGCTCTATTCAAATGGCCAACATTAAATAAGTGCTAATATTAATAAATAAATATGGGTATTAATTTAAAATAATAAAAATAGATATGAACAAACTAAATCATTCTAACAAGTTTGTTCAATGTTGATGGTAATTGTAGGTTTTCAGAAGTTTGTTTAAAAACAGTTTCTAAAATCATTGTGGTCACTTAAGTGAAGAAGGTATATAGAATGTGCTTTTATTATTAAAGAAAAGAAAGTAATTTTATCATAAGGTAAAATGACTAAGTTATTAAAACAGGGTTGGAGTTTTGTTTTTTCTTGGGGTTTCTCAAGTCATTGGTCTGTTTCAGTGGAAGTTTGCACAGAGTTTTTCTCCTGAATAATCAGTATGCAAAAAAGAAAGTGTTTTATCAAAGTAGCTTCTTATGCTTGGCCTTGATGTATCCTTGGAGAGACAGGTTTTGTTGCTTTTGGGGGAAGGTGATGTTTAAACCTGCTATCTCAAAAAAGCTTTTTGTTTCAAACTGTTACAAATGGTTTGGTCTGTTGCCTGGAAGGGGGTGGAATACTGAAAGTGGTTAAGTTTATGTGATATAAGTTGAATGAAGTATTTAAAACTGTTGTACAATTAAAAGAAATTTTCTAATTTTATGACAATTAAAGTTGTATGAATAAAAAGTTCATATAAACACCTTAAAGGTGTATAAAATTGCTGAAAATTTAATAATGTTTCAGTGTAATATTAAACAAAAGTATACTGTTATTAATCATAATTTTAATTATTTTAAAATATAATATGTTATAAAACTACCTCTCTGCCTAAAAATCAAGAGACAGATGCTTTAACTTGTCTGCTTTACTCCACCTCTGCTATTTATAATAATAATATTAAATGGAAACTAAAATAGTAAGCACATCAAGGATGTTTTGTAACAAATTCTAAAAGATATATTTCAAAAGGTGTTGTATTCCTCCCTGGAGGAGCTGGCCACTCTCCCAGGGACTGATGCATAAACCTTAAAATATACTGCCCAAGGAGTGTTGTGTTCTTTCCTGGGGAGGCTGGCCCCATCTTCAGGAATTAGCAAAATACTCACAAATTGGCATGTTATTATTATTGAATTAAAAGATTTCTTTACTATTCCTCTTAATCCAAATGATAGAGAAAAATTTGCATTTACTATTCCTTCTATTAATCATTCAGCTCCTACTGAATGATATCAGTGGAAGGTTTTACCTCAGAGAATGATGAACAGTCCTACATTATGTCAATCCTTTGTTCACATTCCATTACAAATTTTACAAAAACAATTTCCTAAGGCTATGATTATCAATTATATGGATGATATTCTTTTTGCCACTGAGCAATCTTCAGAGCTGAAACAATTATTTCAGCTGGCTAAAAAAATTCTTCCTCAATATGAGTTGCAAATAGCAGAAGGAAAAATTCAAAAACAGGTTCCTTTTCAATATTTAGGTCATACTATTAATAGCAATATTATAACTCCACAAAAGGTCCAGTTTCGAACTGATAATTTACGTACTTTAAATGATTTTCAGAAATTACTGGGTGATATTAATTGGGTACAGCCTACTTTAGGAATTCCAACTTATGCTTTAACTAATCTTTTCAATACCCTAACAGGAGACCCTGACTTAAATAGTCCTCGCATTTTAAGCCCAGAAGCAAAAGAGGAGTTAAATGGCTGGAAAAAAGTGTGCAAAATAGCCAGCCGAAAAGTATAAATGCAAATCTTCCAATTTCTCTTTTAATATTTCCATCTTGCTATTCCCCTACCGGAATACTTTGGCAAGAGGTCGGCATAATAGAATGGATATTCCTACCCAACAAAGATACAAAAAAACTTCTGATTATCATAAACTTACACATACTAATGCTTCTGGCTTACGTCATAAATCTCCCCACTTAACAGTAAAAGAAAGTAAGAGGATTGTTAGACAATGTCCTACTTGTGGGCCCATAAATGCCCCCACTTTTTCTCCAGGAAATAATCCCCATGGAGAACATCCTAATGAAATATGGCAAATGGATGTTACACATGTGCCTTCTTTTGGCCGCCTTCAGTATGTGCATGTGACAGTGGGCACATATTCTAATTTTATTTGGGCAACTGCTCAAGCTGGTGAAAAGGCCTCACATGTATGTTCTCATTTATTACATTGTTTTGCTTTAATGGGCCTGCCAGCACAGCTAAAAACTGATAATGGGCCTGCCTATCTTAGTCAATCTTTCAAAAAATTTTGTGGTGACTGGAATATTAAATGTTACAGGAATTCCATATAACCCCCAAGAAAAAGCGATAGTAGAAAAAAAGTAATCACTTATTAAAATTAATGTTGCAAAAACAAAAAGGGGGTAGATGGAGTAGAGTCTGCTAAGGACAGTCTGTCTAGAGCATTGCTTACTTTAAATTTTCTTAATAGACAACAAATTTCTAATGCCACAGCAGCAGAAATACATTGGGAGGTTAAAAAAGGGAATGAAAATGAAAAATGTGGACAACTAATATATTGGAAAAATGAAACAACCAATAAATGGGAAAAAGGAGAGGTAAAATTTGGGGGCCGAGGTTTTGCTCTTATCATTACAGAAACAGGAGAAGAGCAGTGGATCCTCTCTAGAAGAATCAAGCCTAGAGTTGAAGATGCTGCCAAGACTTAAACTGTGTACATGGTGGTTTTACATTGGATTAATTATAGGTAAAGTATTAGGTCAAGGTAAGATACCACATCATAAATATACTTATTGGGCATACATAACCAACCCACCTCTTCTAGAGCTGTTAATTTGGAGCGATGAGTCTTACCCAATTTATCTTAATCAATCTCACAACAGACTACTTAATGACAAATGGCATATTTGTCATGGGCTTACAGAGGTTGTGTTGTTTAATGATTCCTATGGAATTTTAAAGGATCGGGCCCTTATAGGGATACCGAAACCTATTAAAAACACAACCATATTTTAGTTCATTAATAATTCAACCATAATCACAAATGACAGTAATACTTATTTCTGGAATTTTGGTAAGACAGCATTTACTAACAGCTCAATAATTTGGAAAAATCAAGGAAGATATATCCCACAACCATGGGACACTAAACTTAACAAAACTCAAAGTTATTTGTGGAAATTATTTTTGGGAACTGGTCCAGTTTTTGTAAGGCAAGGCAGCAAAACTGATATTACTATTTTAAAAAGAAAATCAACTCAATTTCTTACAGTATGTGTGCGAGATCTTATAGTTTTATCATTGGAAAAGTAACTTTTGGTGAAAGGAACATTAATTTCTCTTTATTTACATGTCTTAAGAATTCATATTTGCAGGAAAATCAAACTCTTTATAGCAAGAAGAAGAAAAGGACTATGGTTTCCGGTTCAGATGACCAGACACTTGCAGCAGTCTCAAGAATCCCAGTTACTGTGGCATTTCCTCGACCATTATTTAAAAAGAACTAAAAGACTGATTGGACTTTTAATAGCAGAAATTTTGGGACTGATTGGCATCATAATCGCTGCAGCTGTCACTGGCACAGCACTGCATCAAGGAGTCCCGAATCAACAATATGTTAAGGACTGGCATAAAAATGCAAATGAGATGTGGTATAGTCGATCTTGAAACAACTATTATACATTTGGGTAACAAAATTTATAATTTAAACTTGTTAAGAGCTCTTAAATGGGATTGGAATGAAAGTTCTATTTGTATTGCTCTTTTGGCTTATAATAATAGTGAACATGATTGGGAGGAAGTGAAAAATCACTTGATTGGATATAAGCATAATGTATCTCTTAGAATTGCAAAAGAAGGCATTGAGCATGTATCCAACAAATTGAAAGAAACCACTGGTGCAGCCGTTTCATTGGTGGAAACAAAAAACAGTTCAAATATCATTTTGTATTGGATTTAGAATTATTGTTATATGCATTTTAATTGTTTATATTGTCAAGGCTAGAGTAATTAGACCCGATAAATGCATTTATGTTAAGAAACTTGGCCATGAAAAACTAATTTTGCATTACTTAGTAGAAAGATTCTACTAATAACCCCTTTATCTTAATACTAAATATCTGCACAAAAAATGTTCATTTAAGGAACCTGAAGAAGCATAAATATTAATGAAATTGCCTTCCATGTAAGAGCTCAAAAACTTGACTGGTAGTCAATGATGGGTAAGATTCTCAGAGGAGGACAACCTAAGACAGGCACAGTCACAAGAGCCTATGGAAGAAGACAAGTGTGACAGGAGGTCACCTTGTATCAGCTTATATAATGGTTCCTATGAGCTTTAATTAATAAAAAAGGGGGAAATGATGGAGTTTAATTAAAGGCCATGGCAACTGACAAGAAAAAAGGTCACCTTGGAATGTAATAAACAAGTTTTGGAGTCTCATGCTAACAGGAGCTGGGTGGGGAAACATCCTGAGCTAGCCTGTGAATTGCAGAAATGTAAAAGAGCTGAGTCATTGACCTTTAAGACTTGTTAATGTCAGTAAAATGTAACTGTCAAGTATCTATTGCCCTTGCACATGCTCACACATATTTTCTTTGTTCTAAAGCCAAATAAAAGCCACACTTTATGAGGTGGCTGGGCTCTTCTCTCCATATCGGACAGAGAGTCCCCTGATCCCAGTTTTTCTTCTCTTTGTCTTATTCTTTCTTTCTCATCCGTGGCACCGTTTTCACCGATCCAGTTCCTGAACGCCAACATACGAGTTTGTTGGTCATTGTTCTTATATGTAGGTGTTTGATCCATCTTGAGTTCATTTTTGTATGTAGTGTGAAGTAAGGATTCTCTTTCATTCTCTTTGATATGGATATCCAGTTATCCCATCACCATTTGTTGAATGCACTGTTTTGTCCCAGTTGAATAAACTTGACAGCCTTGTCAATATTCAGTTGTTTATAGATGTGAGGGTCGATTTCTGAACTCTCAATTGAATTCCATTTGTCAATATATCTATCCTTTTACAAGTGCATTGCTGTTTTGCCACTTTAGCTTTGTGATATGCATTAAAGTCAGGAAGTGAGAGTCCTCCAACTTTTTCTTTTTCAAGATGTTTCTGATTTGGGGGGTCAATTACCTTTTCAAAGAAATTTGATAACTTGCATTTCCACTTCTTTAGAGTAGGTTATTGGAATTTTGATTAGGATTGCATTGAATCTGTAACTAAATTCGGAAAGAATTAATGATATTTAGTGTTTCAATACATGAACACGAAATGCACTTCAACTTATTAAGGATTTCTTTTAGCAATGAATTTTAGTTTTCTGTGTACAGTGTTTAAGCCCTTTATGTCCTAGGTTAAATTTATTCCTACATATATGATTTTTTTAGTTGCTATTATAAATGGATTTTTTTTCCCATTATTTCCTCCTCAGATTACTCATTACTAGTGTATGGAATCACTACTGATTTTTGTGTTTTAATCCTATGTTTATGAGTCCAAATGACTTTATTATAGATAAAGCTAGACTTTATATAGGATTGTATCCTCTGCAAAGAGTGAGAGTTTTATTCCTTTCTAATTTGGATGCTTTTTATTTACTTTTCTTTCTTAACTGCAAGAGCCACAACTTCTAACATAATGTTAAGTAAGAGTGATGACAGTGGGCATCTGTGTCTTGGTCTGGGTGATAGAGGGAAAACTTTAAGGCTTTCAACCTTGAGTAGGATGCTGGCTGTGGGATTTTCATATATGCCCTTTATCATGGTGAGGAACTTTCCTTCTATTCCTATCTTCCAACATGTTTTTATCAAAAAAGAATGCTGGATTTTGTCAAATGCCTTTTCTGTATCAGTAGAAATGATCATATAATGCTTCTCCTTTGATTTGTTAATGTGGTATATTACATTAATTGATTTTATTATGGTGAACCATCTTTGCATACTTGGGATAAAACCCATTTGCTCATAGTGTATAATATGTTTAATGTGTTGTTGGATTCAAATCACAAGTATTTTGTTTATGATTTTTGCATCTAAGTTCATTAGAGAGATTGGACTGTAATTTTCTTTTAGCATCTTTATCTGGCTTTTGTATTAGGGTGATGTTTGTTTCATAGAATGAGTTAGGTGATCTTACCTCTTCTTCAATTTTTTGGTCAACTTTAAGCAACATTGGTTTTAGTTCTTTTGTGATTTGTCTGTTGATTCTATTTCTTCTTTTGATGATGTATGTTGTTCACGTATTTCTAGAAATTCATCGTTTTCATCTAAGTTGTCGAACCTGCAGGCATTCAGTTTTTCATACTATTATGATCTTTTATTAAATTTCTGTGGGGTCAGTGGTGATGTTCCTTCTCTCATTTCTGATTTTATATATTTGTGTCTTCTCTCTTTATTTCTTTTTAGAGTCTAATGAGGGTTTTTCAATTTATTAATATTCTCAAAAACAGCTTTTGGTTTTGTTAATTCTCTCTAATATTTTTTATTATCATTTAATTCTGCTCCAATCATTGTTATTTCTTTCCTTTTGCTTACATTGGGATTCCAGATGTGCAGTTATGTCTTTGGTTTTAGCTATATCTAATTTTTTAGTGTAGATATTTAGGACTATAAAGTTTCTTCTCAGCCCTACATTTGCTATATGCTTAAGCTTTGATATGTTGTGTTCTCATTTTCATCACTCTCAAGATGTTTATTGATTTATCTTCCAATTTCCCCCTTGACCCTTGACCCACTGAGTGTTTAAGAATGTGCTTATAGCTTCTAGTATTTTGCGGATTTCCCAGTTCTCTAACCATTATTAATTTCCAGCTTTATTCCACCATGTTAAGAGACAGTGCTTTCTGTCCTTTAATTTTTAAAAAAAAATTTGTTGAGTTTTGTTCTATGACTTAACATGTGGTCTGTCCTGGAGAATGATTGCTGAGCACCCAAGAAGAATGTATATCCTGCTGTTTGGGGTGCACAGTGTTCTATGTCAATTAGGTCTAGTTCCTCTAACATATATTAAAAATTATTTTTTTAAATTGATCCTCCCTTTAGTTGTTCTATCTATTGCTGAGAATGTGTACTGAATTCCCCCACTGTGCTCTTACAGACATCAATTTCTCCCCTCAGTTTTGTCAGTTTTTGCCTCATGTATTTTCAGGCACTCTGGTTAGGTGCATAATTATTTGTGATCTTTCTTCTTGGTAGATTGCTCCATATATATATATATACATATATATATATGTGATGTTTGTTTCATAGAATGAGTTAGGTGATCTTACCTCCTCTTCTCTCTCTATATATATATCTTACAATTGCATGTAAAATCTGTTTAGTCTGATATTAGTATAGCTACTTCTGCTCTTTTGTGATTACAGTTTGCATGGAAAATCATCTTCCAATCTTTCACTTATAACTTATTTGTTCCCTTGGGTCTATGGTGAGTCTCTTGTAGACAGCATGTAGTAGGATCATATTTTTTTGTCCATTTTGCCTATTTTTATCTCTAAATGAGGGATTTTAATATATTAAGGTTCAATGTTATTACTGTAAAAAGCAATAGGTACTCCATTCATTTTATCTTCAGGCTTTTTTATGTCCTATCTTATATTTGTTTATCTTTTTTCTCTTTTAGTTATCATTAGTAATAATCTTCATGTCTAAACTCTCCTCAAAACCTTGCTCTCCTATTTTATTTTCCTTTCAGGCTCCAGTACTTCCTTTAGTATTTCCTGTGGGCCAGGTCTCCTTTTGATGAATTCTCTAAATTTCCATTTATCTGTGTTTCATTTTAATGTTTTCTGCATTTTTGAGGTACATTTTTTCTGGATACAGAATTCTTAGCTGGCATTTTTTCTTTTTGTACCTTAAATATGTCATACCACTACCTTCTCACTTCAGAAGATTCAAATGAGAAATCATTACTTAATCTTATGAGTTTCTGTTGTATGTGATAGATTTCATTTCTCTTGCTGCTGTAAGGACTAAAAATATGGAACACTTCACAAATTTGGGTATCATCCTTGAGCATGGATCATGCTAATTTTCTCTGTATCACTCTAGTTTTAGTGTATGGGTTGCCAAAGTGAGATCCCTTCTCTTTTCGTATTAACGTTTTTCTTGATTTAGCTTTCTCTTGGCTGATAAAAACTTTACACTGTTTTCTGGAGTTCTGAGAAATTTGGTTCTGACACTTTAAGTTTGTTTTTCAAAGTTTATTTGGAAGAACAGGATTTTGGAGCTTCATCCTCAACATCTTACTCTTGTCAATCCCCAAACTGTTGGCTTTTAATGAACTTCCCTCATTAAGTAGAAATTAATCCTACATTCTCAGTTAAAACAAGCACATGCATCCCTTGCCCCAAGTCATGGGTAATGGTCATTTCTATCCCAAGTAGCCTTTCTTTTCAATAGCAGTACCACATATGTCAGCAGATTCCACAGCAACTAGTCAGTTCCTACCTGGAGCAAGTCCATCAATGTATGCATCCCTACTCTATATGTCTAAATCTCTCTCTCATAGCCCATGTTCTGTGGAGGTTGTATTTCTTACAAGTGGTCCATAAAGATTAATCTGGGAGACCATAGACAACTGCATTATTGACAAAATTGCATGATATATTTGTCAAGCTTTTTGTTTACTCCCCTATAAGACTGTCATCAACTCTTCTGGGGTCCAGGCCTGAGAATACCACTGGCCAAAGGATATATCCATGGGCAATGATCAGAACCCAGGAGCAGCAATGGTTGTCTGATGGCTTGAGAGATTGGCCACCACAGATATGGGTTGGTAACACACAATATCCATTCAGCAAAGCCTACTGCTATTTTCGTGTGAGTCAACATTTGTGTCAGGAGGCAGAACATCTGGAGGATTGACTGGCAAGGACCCTGATAATGAGAATAGACAATGGAAGCAGAGTGAAGCAAATACTCTGGATAATGTAGTCCAGATGCTGGTGGTGGTGCAGAGTCAGGAATTTAAGCAACATTTTAAGTGGTTGCAGTGCTTTTCAGTCTAATAAGGAATTTTTTCTATATTTAACAGCTATTGTACCCACAGTAGAACATACCAACAGAGTATAAAGTTTACCCGAGAGAATAACAGCTACCCAAAGCAAGGGAATTAGGTGGAGATGAAAAGCTAGATTTTACCTGAAGGCTGAAGATTAAAAACAGTGCAGAAAGAATCATGAGTAGAGTAAAAATTGTAGAAGGATAAGTAAAGATTTCATATAAAACAGTAGTAAAAAATCATTTTATCAGTTAGGTGATTAAAATGGGGTGAATAACACAATGTCAAAAGAGAAACAGAAAAAAGATGATTTACATAATTCAGTTATATTTGTATGCTATTTTGAGACTAATTCTTTTAGCCATCTTTGTGATTTACACTGTTCCTGTGTCAACATAAACCTTCTGCTTTCCCTAGTGGAGGCACAGCTTATAAAGCAAGTAAGCATGGTGTAACTAAAAACAATTCCTATTAATGGTGTTTTGGAATACCATTAATAATTAGAATTTGATTTAATTCAAGTTTCTTGATTTCCCTAGAAGGGAAATGTAATAATTATGTATGGAAGCAAGAGACATTTGAGATTAACATTTGTGTATTTAGAACAAGAATGTAAATATCTAAATAAAATATAAAACTGAAAGATAAGCTTCTTGAAACTGATCTTGTTAAAAAATGTGTTTGCTCTGCAAACCTCATAACTGCTATAAAAGGTAAATTTTTGTTTATTTTTCTTATTGTTAGTCTATAGTTTACATGAAAATTACTTTGCTAATATATTTTTAGCAGAACTTGAGCAATGAGGTTTATTTTCCACTAGTGTGAAAATATTTCAATGATCTAATAAAAATATCTTTTCACTGATTCTGCCTTATGGAGACTGAAAACTGGTGAATGAACAATCTGAAACAGTGTAGCCTCAGTATCCTCATAGTTCAGGTATCATTAAGCTCTATATGTTCCAATGGACACTTAATTTGAAACATCTGAAAGTATATTTTGATTTTCTAAATAGACTTGCATAAGTCACTAACAAATGTCATCTTCTCATGGGACACATAAGATTATTCTCATATGACTGTGTATCTCAGTTCCAGTCATGTAAACAACTTTGCAATCAGAACATAGAGTCATCCCTCCCCATCTTCCCTTGGCATAATGAAAACATTAAACAGGATGGATTCATAATAGTGAGGGAAAACATAGATATTTAATGGCTGGAATAATGAGATGGTGTTTTAAAGTTTTGGTATGCAACAAAAATTCTGTTGATGAAGTATTTGAACAATTGTCTTGGCACTTGATAATCTAACAAGACATCTAATAATTACCATGTAGGTCATCCTCAGATTTGTGCCTCCTGAGTATACACCTAAATTAATCATCATGGGTAACAACCAGAAGTCAGATCTCTAATGCAAGTAGGGCTCCTTTGGGAAGCTGAGAAGCCAAGAAGTCAGTGCAACTCTAGGACTTAGGGAAGCACTTATTTTAAAACAAATCAATTTTATTGATAAATATTAATAAAGCATACAATTTATCCAAAGTGTACAATCAATGGTATTTGGTATAATCACATAATTGTGTGTTCATCACCAGTCAGTCAGGCATTTTCATTATTTCAAAAATAATAAACAAAAAACAGACAAAGAAATAAGAAAATTCCCCACCTCTCAATCTCTTTATTTCCCCTGCTGTACATAGCTGCTATTTCTGGCTATGATTGCACAATTATTTAATTCCTTATTAAGCAATTTTTTGAGATCTCTATATATGCCATATGATTTATCCAATTGATTTATATTTATATTTTATATAAATAGAATCATATAATATGTAATATACTATGTCTGGTCTCCTTCATTTAGTATATATATATTTTTGTCTGATATTAACATTTTGTAGTATTAACCTACATTTGTTCAGCTTCAAAGAAAAACAGTCATATATGCAGTTTTACTCATATTCATATTTCACATAATATCTTTAGTTCATAATAGGGCAATCATATAGTATTTATCCTTTTGTGACTGGCTTGCATCACTCAACATAATGTCCTCTATGTTCATCCATGTTGTCATATGCTTCATGACCTCATTTCTTCTTACTGATGCATGATATTCCCTCATGTATATTATCCACAATTTGTTTATCCATTCATTAGTCTATGGACACTTGGATTTTTTTCCAACTTTTGGCAATTGTGAATAATGCTGCTATCAACATAAGTGTGCAGATGTATGTATGTGTAACTGCTCTCAGTTCTTCTGTGTATATACCTAGTAATAGTATTGCTGGGTCTCATGGCAAGTCTATATTCAACTTCCTTAGCAACTGCCATACTGTCCTCTACAGTGGCTGTACCATCTACATTCCCACCAACAGTGAATAAGCATTCTTATTTCTCCATATCCTATCCAACAATTACAGACTTCAGACTTTTGAATAGCAGCCAGTCTGATAGGTGTGAAATGATATTTCATTGTAGTTTTGATTTGCATTTCATTAACTCTTAGTAATGTTGAACATTTTTTTATGTTCAACAAGATCTTTGAGATGATTTCCTACATTTTCTTCTAGGAGTTTTACAGATTTTTAAAAATATATTTTGGTCCCTGATCCATTTTGAGTTAATTTTTGTATAAGGTGTGAGATAGGCATCTTCTTTCTCCTTTTTTTGGATATGACTATCCAGTTTTCCCAGCACCATTTGTTGAATAGACTGTTCTGGCCCAGATGCATTTGCTTTAACAGCCTTGTCAAAAATTACTTGACAGTAGATGTGAGGGTTAATTTCTGAGTTCTCGATTCAGTTCCATTGGTCAATCTGTCTATCCTTATGCGTGTACCATGCTGGTTTTGCCACTGTAGCTAAGTAATATGCATTAAAGTCAGGAAGTGAGAGTCCTCCAAATTCTTTTTTTAAGAAATTTTTAGGTATTCAGTGGCCTTTACCCTTCTAAATAAAATTTGTTTATTTGCTTTTTGACTTCTGCAACAAAGGCTGCTGGGATTTTTATTGTGATGGCTTTGAATGTGTAAATCAGTTTGGGTAAAATTGACATCTTTAGGATAGTTTGTCTTCCAATCCATAAACACGGAATGTTCTTCCATTTATTTAAGTCTTCTTCAGTTTCTTTTAACAATGTTTTATAGTTTTCTGTATTCATACCCTTTATATCCTTGGTTAAGTTTAATCCTAAATATTTCATTGTTTTAATCACTATTATTAAACAATATTTTATTGTTTTAGTCGTATTAGAAAACTATTCCCATCCAAGCCAGGGGAAAGAAATAGTAAAGATCAGAGCAGAAACAAATGAAATCAAGAAAAAAACCAATAGAGAGAATCAACCAAACCAAAGTTTGGTTCTTTGAGGTGATCAACAAAATCAACAAGCTCTTATCTCGACTGACAAAGAAAAAAGAGAGAAGACACAAATAAAATCAGAAATGGGGGAGGGGGAGCATTACTTCTGACCCTGAAGAAATAGATCGTAAAAGAATCCTATGAACAACTGAAAGCCAAAAAACCTAGAAAATGTAGATGAGATGGACAAATTCCTAGAAACACATAAACCACCTACAGTGACCCTAGAAAAAAATAGGATACCTCCACAAACCAATCACAAGTGAAGAGATTGAAACAGTCATCAAAAACCTTCTGAAGATGAAAATTCCAGGACCAGATGGTTCCATGGTGAATTCTACCAACATTCAAAGACAACCTAACCAATCTTGCTCAAGCTTTTCAAAAAAAATTAGGAAAGAATGCTACAAAACTCAGTCTGTGAATCTAATATCACCCTAATACCAAAACTAGATAAAGATAACATGAAAAAAGAAAATTACAGACCTATATCTCAAGTGAATATAGATGCAAAAACCATCACAAAATTCTTGCATACAGAATCCAAAAGCATATTAAAGAATTATACACCATGATCAAGTGGGTTTTACCCCAGGTATGCAAGGGTGGTTTCATACAAGAAATCAATTGGTGTAATAAACCTTATTAATAAATTAAAGAAGAAAAATCATGATCTTCCTGATTGAAACAGAAAAGGCATTTGCCAAGATATAGCACCCTTTCTTGATAAAAAGCATTCCAAAAGATAGGAATGTAAGGAAGCTTTCTCAGTATGGTAAAGTGCATGTATGAAAAATGTACAGCTAGCATTGTACTAAATTGTGAAAGAATGAAAGCTTTCCCGCTGATATCAGGAACAAAACAAGGATGCCCACTGTCATCATCATTATTCAATATTGTGCTAGAACTTCTAGCTAGAGCAATTGTAAGACAAAGAAATAAAATGCATCCAAACAGAAAGGAAGGAATAAAACTTTCACTGTTCACTGATGACATGATCCTATATCTAGAAAGTCCTGAAAAATCCACAACAAAGCTACTAGAATTAATAGATGAGTTCAGCAAAGTGGTGAGATACAAGATTAATATGCAAAAATCAGTAGCGCTTCTATATACTACTGATGTGCAATCTGAGGAGGAAATCAGAAAAGAATTCCACTTATAATATCAACTAAAACAATGAAGTATTTAGGAATAAACCTAACTGAGTACATAAAGGAACTGTATACAGAAAACTACAAAACATTGCTAAACAAAACTGAAGAGGACTTAAATTAATGGAAGGACATTCCATGTTCATGAATTGGAAGACCAAATATGAAAACATCAATTCTACCGAAAGCACTCTTAAAAGGGATGTTTCAGGAAAGAAGGAAAGAGGTGGCCACAAGATGTTGAAGTAATTGTAAGGCTAGAAGTAGTACCTGGCTCATTACATCAACGGGCAGAACTTCTAATACTTGAATTAGATAATTCTTTTTATTTCATATCATTGAAGTAATTAAAGAACATATCAATCTACAGAGAATTTAATTGGTTAGAATAATTAATTTTATTTCTTAAACTCCTCTCTGAAAAGGTAGTGGTGCCCTGCAGAAACCTTCGTTTGGACATTCTTTGCTGTATAAATTGTTCATTAATTTGCTTTGATATTTTTATTTCTTTGGCCATAAAATATGATATATAGTGCCCAATAACTCTGCGTACTAACTCAAGTTAGTACAGAGTCTTGGAGGAAAAGTTGATTTAGAGTCACAATTGATTTTGAATCTCTGTTTTCTCCTACATGGGTTGTGTGACATTTACCTACAATGTATAAATTGCATATATGAAAACTTAATATCATAAGGCTCTTCCTGTTTAAAAGTAGTCCCTTTCAAAAAAATAGATTTTGTCACAGAGTCTCCATTAAAAAGGTTTTTGAATATTAAAGGACAATTTTTCAACTCTTCTATAAATGAAGGGTTTAGATATTTCAAAGTGCAGGTTGGCAAAACTTACAATATGTATACCAGAGTTGTTGGTGCATAAGACATTATCCATGGATGTTGTTTATTATTATCCCATTAAAACACAACCTCTTCTTCACTAATTAGAAGAAAAATATTGATAATGCACTTTAGCATATTTAAAAAATTATCAAATACACTAAGACAGATGAAGAAATGATATCAGTTAGGTAATGTATCCAAAGAAAGAATTGAGAATGTTCATAGTGGCATTATTCACAATTGCCAAAAGATGGAAGCAACCCTAGTGTCCATCAACAGGTGAATGGATAAATAAATGTGGTATATACATTGGATGGGATATTCATCTGTAGGAAGGAATTAAGTGCTGATGCATGCAACAGCCTTGATGAACCTGGAGGACCTTATGTTGAATGTAATAAGCCAGACAAAAATGACAAATATCGTATGATCTCACTGATATGAACTTGTATATTGACCAAATCATCGAGGTAGTATCTGGACATTGGCTTACCAGGAGATAGAATGGAAGTAGTGAATAGTGAGCTGATGTTTAATCTGTGAGAATTTATAATTATATTTATGTAATGCCTTGTAAATGGGTGGAGCTGATGGCAAAAAATGTGAGTGTAAATAGCAGTGATGAAGTGTGTGTGTGTGTGAGAGAGAGAATATAGTTGAAAGGGGGAGTGTTGGGTAATATATTTTGCTAGTAAGAAAACTAGAGGATAAAATGGAGATTGTATAAAACAATGAACTTGATAGAATTGAAGGATTGTGGTTAATAATACAAATATAAAAATGTTCTTTCAGGATCTATTAAAAAGTTACATCACTAGTACACAATGTTGATAGTGGGGTGGTATATGGGAAAAATTCACCTAAACCATACTTTTAGGGGATGTAAATGTATCATTGTTACCATATGCATGTTTTCTGGATAGATAGAGACCCACATACTAGCTAACAATATATCAAATTTCCCTCTTGGTGAAGTCCTGCTACTTTCTCAAATAAGAATTTATAAGCCTTGCCTAATAAAAGAAAACAGGCCTATAAGCCAAGTTCTCAATCTTTTTTAAAAAAGTTTTTTATGTTTTTAAATAAAATTTTATTGAGGTATATTATTCATACATGAACATACATAAACAATAGATATATAGTAAAAATTATGAACTTACAAAGCAAACATGCATATCATCGAATAGGGCTCCCAAAAAACACCCTCCCACCAACACTGCGCATTGCTGTGAAATATTTGTTACAACTATGAAAGAGCATCATCAAAATGTTACTACTAACTATAGCACTTATCTTATATTTGGTGTATTTTCCCACAACCCATGCAATTATTAACACCCTGTATTAGTATTATACATTTGTTATAGATCGTGAGACAACATTCTTGTATTTTTCCTGTTGAGCACACTGGATTCTGTTATACAGCACCATGTTTTGTACAATTGGTTCAAAGTGTACATTCAGTGGTTCTCATTTTCATCACAGAGTTGTGCTGTCATCACCTCAGTCAATGTTAAAACTTTTCATTACTCCAAAAGGAAAAATCCCATACCCCCTTACACCCCTGTTGTTGTATCTTAGAATTGATATAAAATCTTTGCCATTGCTGTAAAATATTACAATATTACTGTTGACTATCATCCATAAGTTACATTAGTTGTAGTTTCCTCATGTATCTCCATATTCTTAAAACATTGTAAAAGAATATATATATTTTTATATATTATTTTTATTTTTAAGGAAGCTTTAGTTTACAAAAATGTTACATAAAAAATAGGGGATTCCCATAACCCCATCTCTTCCCCCTTCCACACTTTCCCACATTAACTACATCTTTATTAGTTTGGTACATTTGTTTTAATTGATGGACACATCTTGAACGTTGCTACAATCTGTGGACTATAGTTTACATTATAATTTCCATTTTGCCCCTCACAATTTTATAGCTTTTGACAAAATGTAAAGTGGCCTGTATACATCATTGCAATGTCAATAGTGTATTATTAATGATTCCTTTGTTCTGGCCAAAGTACTATATTAATGTTAGATGTCAACAATAGGGGAAACTGGGTGTGGGAATATGGGAATTCTGTACTAGCTTCACAACTTTTCTGCAAATCTAAAAATATTCTAAAATAAAATGTTTAAAATATATGTATATATATATATAAATAACATTTTTGTAAGCAAATACACATATATGCATATATATTTATATATCATTTTGCAAATGTTTGTATGTATTGTGAGAATTTTGATTTTTACCCATAATAAAAAAAAATAAAATGTTTATTAAAAATACAAATAACAGTTTGGAGAGGATGTGGAGATATAGAAGCACTTATTCATTGCTGGTGGAAATGTATAATGGTGCAGGTGCTGTGGAAGACATTTTAGCAGTTCCTCAAGAAGCATAGAATTGCTGCATGATCCAGCAATCCCACTACTAGAAATATACTCAGAAGAATTGAACGAAGGGACATAAACAAACATTTAAACACTAAAGTTCATTGTGCCACTATTCACAATTGCCAATAGAAGGAAGCAAATCAAGTGTCCATTAACTATGAATGGATAAACAATATGTGGTTTATACATATCATGAAATATTCTTCAACTATAAAAGGAATGCAGTCCTTATGCATGAGGTTTGAACAGGTTTTGAACAGGTTTGAACCTTGAAGACACTATATAGAGTGAAATATTGAAGCATTGTTACTAACCATGGAATATAGTTTACTTTATACTTTACATTCTGCCCTACATGATTTTATAGGTTTTGACAAAATGTGTAATAGCCTGTATCTGTCATTTCAATGTAATGTAGAACAATTCCAATGTCCCAAAAATGTCCCTATGTTCCACTTATTCTTCCTTCTCCTTTCCTTCAGAGCTTCTAGTGGCCACTGCCTTTGTATGAATGATAAAGGTTCTTCCATTGTTATAATAATAATGTCTATAATAAAATAATTATAAATCTACTTTAATCCATTGTTCATTTCCAGATCTTGAGGATTTTGGCATGGTGATACCCACTGCTTCTAATTGAGAGGGAACTTAGATCTCATGTGTCAGATGGATGGAACTGTCTTGTTTGCAGTTGCAGACACTCATTGTTCCTTGGGATGGTCATTGTCCATCATTACCTCCTTGTTGTCCTGGGTGAGTCCAGTGAACTGGAGAGTAGGTGTTGTTATCTCTGCTGAGATTCAGCACTTAACTGGCACATGAATAGACCAAAGATTTAAGTCTCTGGGACATATACTTAACTATGATAGTTCTAATTATAGGTTCAAATAAAAGGGACAGAAGAGTCATGTGTAGGGAATCTATAAAAGCCTTCAATCTTAATGGTTGCAGTTAGGAAGCTTCTTATTGTAATAATTAAACTAAGAATAAGTATAAGTATTGCCTAAGATTTACCTCCAGAAAACCTCATGGCTACTCACATGTGGCCTCTCTATGACAAACTCTGCAAATAAACTCATTACCTTCCCCTCATTGTGGGACAGGACTCCCAGGTATTAGTGTTCATTGGACTATTGGATTATTACCAAGCATTAAGTAACAATCCATTTGGGAAGAGACCATGGCCAAAAGTGGGGAAATATTAAATAAATAAGAGGGTTGTTTTTGTTTTGTTTTTGTTTTTTTGTTTTTTGCCTAAGATATTTCAAAGTGATTTGGGAGGTAAGGGCAGAGGTTATGCTTATGAAGGTCTAAGGCAGTTTTCACAAACTGCCACAGTAAACAAATCCTCAAATGAGTGCTCCCAAGGTCTCTGTGGACATCCACACACCATGTGGAAGCCACAAAACCTCATGAAAACAACACCCCTGCTGCAGGTACTATTTGAGAATATAAGAAAATCTATTTCCCCAATATAACATAGTTATATTCATTTATAACTCCCCTAATAATGATTCTTTTACTCCCTTTATTTGAACCTATAATTTCCAATATACCTGGAAAGTATATTTCTCAGAGACTTAAATCTTGAGATTGTTCTTAATGCAGTTGAGCCCTGAAAACCAGAAGAGTTGTGGCCAACTCCTATGCTCCTATTGTTCAGGCTTGCCCTGGACAACCAAGAAAACAATGATGATGGACAAGTCCCATCTCCAAAATAAGAAATATCTTCAACAACAAGCAAAATAATTTATTTCCTCTGCCTCATATATCTATGTCCCTTTTCAGCCAGAATCAGAATCAACATTGTACTAAATCCCTCAAGATAGAAAAATGAACAGAAATAAGGGAGGGAGGGGGAGGATGTAACCAGGGACCAAAGCAGATTTATTGTTATTATAGTTACTAACTTTTGTTAACAGACAACTTTTTTTTCTTTTTTTTTTTTTTAAAGATTTTATTTATTCATTCATTTATCCCCCCTTGCTGCTTGTGCTCGCTGGGTCAGCTAACCATGCCGTGCGGGCGGGCTTGCCTTCACCAGGAGGCCCCGGGAACCGAACCCGGGGCCTCCCATATGGTAAATGGGAGCCCTACTGATTAAGCCACAGCCGCTTCCCCAGACAACTTTTAACATTGATAGAAAGTATGTTTTTAATATTTAAAAAGTGGGAATTCATTGTTATAATTTTACTAGCCCTTTCAACACCCTTTTCCTAATTCAAAACCACAGTCTGTGAGATGAAGTCAGAACTTTCAATATAGGTTCCTGATTCTGTAGGGAGCAGAACAGACTTTATTTCCAAATTAGGGTGTATATATGTTTGTTCAAACCCATCAAGTGGCTAACTGAAGGACTGACTGAAGATGCTCATCACTGTCTTTCCCATCCCAGAACTCACTAAAGACTTAGAAGTAGCAGGCATAGTTACAATAATACTCTTAGGAAACAATCAAATCACAGTTTCCCAGAGGAAGAGATTATGGTTGAGATATAAAACTGAGCACCAGGAGACCATGAGGAAATACTATGGAGAATTTCCTTGGGAAAATGGACACCTAAAGATTACAGTCGGGAAGTGGCTGTGGCTCAATCAGTGGGGCTCCCGTTTACCATATGGGAGGCCCCGGGTTTGGTTCCCAGGGCCTCATGGTGAAGGCAAGCCCGCCCGCACGGCATGGTTAGCTGACCCAGCGAGCACAAGCAGCAAGGGGGGGATAAATGAATAAATAAATAAAATCTTAAAAAAAAAAAAAAAGGATTACACTCATTCAGGGAAATTTAGCAAACCACCCACATGTCCAGAGCAAAACAAATGCTCAGAAAAGACCTGAGAAAACAATGCTTTTTCTCCTCAGGGTGTGCTCTAGGCTCATTTCAAGGCTGACTAATCACTACAGGACAGCCTCAGCACATGGCAAATAGACAAATGCTGGGAGCTGTGTTTTTCTTTTTTTAAGGTCCTAGAATTCACAAAAATGCTTGCTCTAATACTAGCTGAATAAAAGAGAAAGTAACATCAAGTTTAGTGATCACACATAACAAGGAATACAGTCTGTGCAGAAAAAAACTTAGAAAAATCACTCAACAAATAGACAACTACTGCCTTCAACAATCAAAGGTAAATAAAAATAATAATTTAAAAAAAGCTGCAAACCCAAGAAAAGGGGGCAAATCTGAGTTCCTACTTTAATATATTAATTTTTTTCAAATGTACAGATTAAACAAACCAAAAAGCACACAATGTGTATAATAACCAGGAAAATTTTTTCCTATAACAATGAGCAAAATTAAACAACAGAAACCATCCCTGAGGAAGGCAGATATTATACGTAATAATAATATAGGCATTAAACCAACTCTACAAAGTGTGACAAATAAGCCAGAGAAGCTCATGGACAAATTAATAAATATATCAAGAAAATGATAAATGAACGTATATAGAATTTGAATAAAGAGATAAAGTTTTTATAAAGGACCAAACAAAAATCCTGTAGCTGAAAAGTAGAATACTCGGAATAACAAAATTCACGAGAGATTCAACAGAAAACTTAAACAGGTAGAAGAATCAGTGCACTCAAAGATAGGATGTTTAAAATCATCCACTATGAGGAACAGAGAGAAAAAAGAATAAAAATGAACAAAACCTATGAGACCTGTGAAAAAGCAACAAATAATGCAATGAATGCATCTTGAGAGTCCCAGAAAAAGGAAAGAGAAGAATATTTGAAGAAATAATGGCTGAAAACATTCCAAATTTGATGAAAGAAAGACATAAGTGAATACAAACATTTTAACAAACTTCAAATACAGTAAACCCTGGGACATACATGAAAGACAATTTATAGTCAAATTGATAACTGTCAAAGACAAAACCAAACCTTGAGAGCAGCCAGACAGAAGCAACACATTATGTACATTTGAACCTCTGTAAGAATAACAGCAAATTTTTCATCAGAAACCATGGAATACAGAAGGGAATGGGATGACATTAATTTTCTAAAAAGAAAAAAGAATGATATAGTAATAATTCAATATCTAGCAATGCTTTAAAATATGAGGAGGAAAAATAAGACATCTCAGAGAAACAGAAGTTGAGAGTTTAATTACCACTAGATATATGCGACAAGAAATTCAGCACCCTTCAAATTGAAAGGAAATCACACTATGCAATAGTTTGAAGCAATGTAAAGAAATAAAGATCTCTAGTAGAGATAAATGCATGGATAAATATAAATGTCATTATTCATGTGCTTCCATTTGTAATTTAAAATACAAATGCATAAAATAATGATAAATCTGTTTTTTGCATAACTTGGGTAAAGATCTAATTTATGATGAGAATAAGATAAAAGAGAAGTGATAGAGGGTTTTATGAACATGATTTTTGCATGCTTTTGAATAAAAGTTGTTATTATGCTAACCTTGATTGGTATAGATTTAGATTATTCAAGGTAACTCATATGACAACCACAAAATATTTTTAATATACACAGAAAAAAAGAACAGATTCAAAATAATTTACTACAAAAACCAAATAAACAGAAAAGTAAGCAAATGGAAGAGATGAGAGAGAAGAAAAGCAACAAGACACATATAAAAGGCAAAGGGCAGATTTTTCCACAACTTCATTTATTTTTCAATAAGTTTCATTTCTTAAGGGGTACAGCATCATTTGCATTTGGTATCCAGTAACCTTAGAAGGAAGGTTACTTAGGAATTTGGCATAAACCATGCCATTACTTCCATGGGCACAAACTACATTTACCCTGATAACAGTGGTTTTGTTAGGTTTACCACCAGGAATCACTGTGTTGTTGTTTGCTTTAAAGGATATTAAGAAAAAGATTTGATCACAGAGATGAATTTGTAAATGTAAAAAGAAACTAACTGATATTATGGTATGAAAGGCACAATAGTAGAGATTATATGTTTATTAGAGGCATAAAATAGCATATTTAAACGGGAATATGAAAGAATCATTGAACTAAAAGAAAGATCAATCAAAATCATAGTGAAAAAAAACTGATAGAGAAAAGAACAGTGAAAATTGAGCAGTGTCTCAGGGATTTGATAGAATGAAGCACACAAAAATACACATCCTGGGAATCCCAGGACAAGAAAAATGGGGGAAAAATGATAAGGCCAAAATTTTCCCAACACTTGTGAAAGATATAAATATACATGTCCAGGAATTGAAATGGACTACAAACATGGTAAATCCTACTAGATCTACTCTCAGACACATACTAATCAGAATATCAAATGCCAAAGATAAACAGGAATCTGAAAGCAGCAAGACAAATAAAATTTGTCACATACAAGGGTTCCTCACTAAGACTAAGTGCTGATTTGTCATCAGAAACCATGGAGAAGAGGAGGCTGTGGTATGATGCTTTTAAGGTACTGAAAGAGTAAAACTACCAACTGAAAATTCTTATCCAGCAAAAAGGCCCTTCAAAAATGAAGGGGAATTTAAAATACTCAAAGAACTGAAAAATAAACAGATAAACAGTAACAGAGAGGATTTATCAGTATAAGACTTGCCCTACAAGATATACTAATGAGAGTTCTGCCAGTTGAAAGGACAAGTCAGGAAAGAGTGAGTGGCTTGGAATGTGGTGAAGAAATGATCAACAGTAAGGGTAGTCAAAAGGGTAAATGAAAAAGCTAATAGTGCTGTTTCCTCAATATACAACACAACTGTTTAATTCCTTTAAGAGTCAGAATACAGTTCAACAAGAAAAGGCATATTTCCTGATAATTGTCTTGCAAAATATAAAGTGGTAATGTGGGAAAAAGCAACATAGAAAGGTTAAATAGAGGGATATGGAAGCAGAGAACATATAGGCTATCAAAACTAAGTTGGTGTCTTTTCAAATGAGTAGGTAATAGGTTTAGGTTATACAATACAAACTCCAGGTTAACCCGAATTTTAAAAAAATATACAGAAACAGAAATGAGAAAGGGATCAGTCAGATACACCATGAAAGATCAACTATACAGAAAAAGAGGTTGCAATAAATAAGAGACAAAAAAAAAAAGATATGACATTGTCTTAGTTTGGTAAAGGCTACCAATAAAAAATAACAGAAATGAGTTGGCTTTTATAATGGGAATTCATTAGGTTAAAATCTTAAAAGTTCTGAGGCTGTGCAAATGTACAAATCAAGGAATCATCAGAGATGCTGTCTCACCAAAATTTGGCTGCTGGCATTCCTGGACTCCTGCCACATTACATGGCAAAATGGCAGGCAGTTTCTACCTTCACCTATAGGCTCACTTTCTCCCTGAGCTCACCTGTGGGGGATCAAGCATGTGGCTTGTTTCTTTCCTCTCCACCATTCCTCATTGGTTCAGATCCATCTGATCCACTGATTCCAGCCTCCAGCCTCTCTCTCAGCCTCCTGGGGTTTCTCTGTCTTTCTGCAGCTGCAGGAAAACGAGGAGCCCTCTCTCTCATGGAAGGATAAAATGGTGGCTCTTTTTTGGCCTTCTCCTTCTCCTTTGGACTCCATTAAAATGATTAAGGCCCACCCTGGGTCACACCTCATTGATGTAATCCAGTCAGTGTCCCCCAAATGAATTCAGTCCAATAAATGTGTCCCATTGCTACAATAATGGACCAATTTAAGAACATAATTTTCTGGGGTCACCCTAAAAGAAAAAACCAGCACAGGATATCAGAACCAAATGACAAAATAGATGAAGAAGGTATTTGCTTTTAACAGTAATAACACTGAATGTTAGTGGATTAAACCCAAAAAACTTATATTGATAAAGTAGATAAAAATTTATGATTCAAATACATGTTGTATACATCACATACACTTTTGCCACAATTAAATGAATAGGTTCACAGTGAAAGGACGGAAAAAGACTTTTCATGCAGAGAGTAACCAAAAAAAGTGTTGGGATAGCTATATAAACATTGGACAAAATATATGATAAATAAAAAACTATTAAAAGAGATGAAGAGAGACAATATATGCTAATAAAAGACAGCAAACCACCAGGAAGAAATCACAATAAAAAAATATATGCACACAACCATGTACCAAAATATATGAAGCATACACTGGTAAATATGAAGGGAGAAAGGAACACCACTAAAATAATAGTTGGAGACTTAAATACACCACTCTCATCAAGTGATATACCACATAGAGGATCAGTAAGTAATCAGAGTCACTTTAAAATGTTGATAATGAACTAGACCTAGAAGGCATATTCAGAATATTGCACCCCAAAACATCAGGATGCACACTCACCTCAAGTGTTCAGGGATCATTCTCCAGGATAGACTACATTTTGGGTCTCAAAACAAGACTTTGTAAATTTAAAATTTTGAAATTATTCAAAAGGTCTTCTCTGACTATAATAACAAGTTGGGAACTGGAAAATCCACAATATATAAAATTTAAATAACACATTCTTAAACAATCAGTGATTCAAAGAAGAAAGTGCAAGGGAAATCAGGAAGTATCTTGAGATAAATGAAAATATAAACACAATATATCAAAACTTTATTGGATGCAGTGAAAGCAGTGCTGAGAAGGAAATCAATAGCCCTAAATTCTTACATTAAAAAAAGAAGAAATGGGAAGCGGCTGTGGCTCAATCAGTAGGGCTCCCGTTTACCATAAGGGAGGCCCCGGTTCGGTTCCCGGGGCCTCCTGGTGAAGGCAAGCCCGCCTGCACGGCGTGGTTAGCTGACCCAGCGAGCACAAGCAGCAAGGGGGGGATAAATGAATAAATAAATAAAATCTTTAAAAAAAAAAAAAAAAAAAGAAGAAAGATCTAAAATCAAGTACCTAAATTCACATCTGGAGGAACTAGGGAAAAAAAACTGTAAATAATCTAAATTGAGCAGAAGGAAAGATATAAAAAGATTAGAGTAGAAATAAAAGAAATTGAGCATGGTAAAGCAATAGAGAGAATAAATACAACAAAATTTGATTCTTTGAAACATCAATAATATTGACAGACTCTTGGCTGAAAAAGAAAAAAGAAAGATGATAAAAATAAATCCAGAAATGAGATGGGAGATATTACTACTGACCTCATGGAAATAAAAAAGATCATAAGAGTATACTATGAATAATTATATGCCTAAAAATTGGACAAACTAGTGGAAATGGACAAATTCCTAGAAGCAGAACACTAACTTACACTGATTCTAGAAGGAATAGAAGACCACACCAAACCAATTAGAAGAAAAGACTTTGAATCAGTCATCAAAAACCTCCAAACAAAAGCCGAGGATCAGAAGGATTCACAGATGAATTCTACCAAGCATTCCAAGAGTAATTAATACCAGTCCTGCTCAGACACTACAATACCTTACTTATTCTATGAAGTCAACATCACACTAATACCAAAGCCAGATAAAAATACCACAATATGAGAAAATTACAGACCAATTTTTTTTTATGGATATAGATGCAAAAATCCTCAACAATATACTTTCAATTCAAATCCAACAGCACACTAAAATAGTTAAGCACCATGACCAGTGTATTTTATCCCAGTTATGCTGGTTAAACATAAAGAAAACAATAAATGTAATATACCTCATTAACAAATGGAAGAGAAAAACCAGATAACCATCTCTATTGATGCAGAAAAGGCATATGATAAAATACTGTAATCTTTCTAGATAAAAACCCTTTAGAAAAATAGGAATATAGGGAATCTGCCTCAACATGATAAAATGCATATATGAAAAACCCACAGTTAACATAATACTTAATGGTGAAGAATGAAAATTTTCCCTCTATGTCTGGAGCAATACAAGTGTGCTCACTGTCACCACTCTTATTCAACATTGTACTGGAAATTCTAGCCATAGTAGTCAGGCAAGAATTAAGAAATAAAAGGAATGTAAATAGGAAATGAAGAAGGTAAAAAATTACTATTAGCAGATGACATGATCCTATATGTATTAAGACCTGAAAAATCCTCAACAAAGTTAATAGAGCTAATAAATAAAATTTCCAGAATAACAGTACAAAATCAATGTGCAAAAATCACTAATGTTTCTATACACTGGTAATGAGCAATCTGAGAATGATATCAAGAAAAATATTCCATTTACAATAGTAATTAAAGGAATCAAATACCTAGGAATAAATTTAACCAGGGATGTAAAGGGTTTGTACACAGAAAACTACAAAACATTGCTAAAAGAAATGAAAGAAGAGCTAAATAAATGGAAATACAGATAGAAGGAGGCAAGATCGCATCAGGTTAGGTGGGCACTTACCATCTCCCTCGAGAGGATGGCTGATTGGGTCAGGATCCTGCCCGAGTGGGCTGTTCTGGGAGCCCATGGAGCGAGAGCCTTTGGGACATCGATCTGGAAGGAGCTGGACAGGGATGTGGATTGCTCAAGATAAAACCATGAGTTTTTCCTGAGCTGGAAATTGCAAACACGGACAGCTAAGCCCCACATTCAGGGCAAAGGGCTAGGGCGAGCCCTGACTCCCACCGGCAACCCAGTGAGTGAGAGCATTCTCCAAGAGTGGGAGGGTTTTGGCAGAAGGTGGAGAGGGGTTTTCTTTCTGTGGGTTTGTTTGCCTGGACACCCTTGCAGCTTTGGGGAGCACAGCAGTTGGCTTGAAGTGGCGCCAGCCTGAGGGGAGAGGCAAATCTGGTGAGGAAGCCTGATTTACATAGCTGCCCTGGGATAAGGATATTTGGCTTGAGAGAGGGTGGAGTCAGCCAATTTTATAGTTATGTGCTGAGGTGTATCAGAGTTTCAGCTCCCCGGGGGGGGGGGTGACAGGGAGTGGGAAGTGTTTGATAAGTTTCCACTAGCCTATTTAGGGTCCCCATGGCAAAAGAGGTGGTCTAGAAGAGACCTTCTTTTGGGTCCCTAATTTCTCTAAAAAAAAAAAAAAATGGTTACTTAAAATTTTTTTTTAACTTACTTTACTTGCTAAAATCTGCCTCAAAATCTGCAGAGAGAAGCCTGCAGGGTAATTAATGGATGAACACAGGCAGGCTGAGAGGCACCACAAGGGCCTAAAAAGGGACGCTGTTCTCCCTTAGCTTTGTTTGACTGTCTGCTTGTGTGTGTGTTTGATTTTTGTTTCTTCATTTGTTTCTTGCTCTTCTTTCCTCTTTCTTCCCCGCCCCCTTTTTATTTTATTTTTTTAATTAGGTGCTGTGATTCTTCCTTGATTTCCCATTTTCTCTGTATATTGATTTTGTCTACCAATGCTATATTTCCTTCCTCCATCATTCTATCTCCTGCTTCTTTTGTGGTTCTTACATTCCACCTTTTTTCCATTAGTCCTCAACTTCATGATTTCCAATTTCTATCTAGTCTATTCTGTTTTCTTTATTTGTTTTTTTAATTATTAACTTTTTCCTTTCAGCCCTTCTTTACTCTTTCTATCTCTTCTTGTCATTCTCATCTTTTAATTCATTCTATATATTTTTCTCTATTTGGTTTCCCATTCCTTTGTAGGTACACCACTTTTTTTCCCCTATTACTCTATGGGGCCTACATGAGTTAAATAATCATTTTACTGAGTCTTATATGGCTCCTCTTCTAAGTTTTATTAATAATACTGTTATCCTTTTTCCTTTCTTACCTCTTTCGATACTTCTGTCCCTAATCTTTTTCCTTGAAGGGAACGTAGAGAAAAGCAAAGTAATAGAACAAAAAGAAAAATGTGCAAAGAGAAAACTTAACACATACACAGAACCACCAGATAAATAAAACTATAGCAGAGAGAAAAGCTAACCAAATGAATATACCAGTCAAGATAAAATGATGATGAGAGGGCAACAAAAAATTACAATCCATACTCAGAAACAGGAAGACATGGCCCAGTCCAATGAACAAACTAAAAACCAGAACATGGAACAGTTAATCAATGCTGTCCAAATAAATATCATGGACCAACAAAGGAAGTGAAGGAAGAGATTAAGGACATTAAGAAGACACTGGGAGAACATAAAACCAAAGAAAATATGACTGATATAAGAAATTCGTTGAGAGTAATCTCACTGAATGTTAATGGATTAAACTCACCAGTCAAGAGACACAGATTGACAGAATGAATAAGGAAATATGATCCATCTATATGCTGTCTACAAAATCCCACCTTAGACCCAGGGATTCAAGGAAGCTGAAAGTAAATGGCTAGAAAACAATTTTACAAGCCAACAATAACCAAAAAGGGCAGGAGTAGCTATCCTAATATTGGACAAAAGAGACATTAAATGCAAAACTATTGTAAGAGATAAAGATGGACACTGTATATTAGTAAAAGGGGTAATCCTTCAAGAAGAAATAACAATCATAAACATTTATGCACTTAATCAGGGCACCTCAAAATACATGAGGCAAACCCTGGAAAAACTAAATGGAAACATAAATGCCTCTACAATTATAGTGGGGGACTTTAATACACCATTATCACCACGAGACATGATATCTGTACAGAGAATCAATAGAGAATCAAAGACTCTGAATAATTCATTAGAGGACCTGCACCTAATAGACATATACAAAATGCTACACCCAAATATAGCGGCATTCTTCTCGAGTGTACATGTATCATACTCCCAGATAGACCACATGATAGGCCACAGAAGAACTCTCAATGAATTCAGAAACATTGTGATTATACAAAGTAATTCCTCTGACCCCAATGGAATGAAATTGGAAATCACTAAGGGCCAATGAACCAGATTATTCACAAAGATATGGAAGTTAAACAACACATTCTTACACAAACAGTGGGTAAAGGAGAAAAATGGATAAAAAAAAAGTTAGATGCCATGTGTACTTTGTAATAGACACACAATGATATTTTACTTTATTCGTTGATGACTCCTGCACATGAAGGGATGCCTTGACACATTAGAAGACTTCCAATAAAAAAGTACTAGAATTAGGCAAAATCCAAAAATATGCCATAGGGGAACCAAATAAAGAAAATCAATGTGTTATTATGCATAAGATAGGACTACCTGTTCATGAAACCTGCAAAGGAAGCTAGGTGAGACCATTGATCAATTCATGAGATCCCTGCTGATAACCTTGGAGTCTCCAAAATCTGCCATCTCGCCTCAACCCTCTGACTCAGGAAGGGGGATATGTCCTTCCAAATGAATGCACCTAATGTCTCCAACTCCTTACTTTTTCCAGTGTGTGTCTCTGTTATTTACTTGCATTTCATATGTGACCTGAGACTGTCATCTGTGTTTCATCCACTACCAGTAGCTGCTAGTTGGGCATTCTGCCCACAGAGCAGGCTTTGAACTGAGATGGTTTCCCATGAGCTCCATCTGCTGACCAAGGAAGGAAGTGCATGTGAAGAAACTAAAGTAAGAGAGGCTTTTTCTGGCCTTTAGAGGCCCTATCATCAAGGCCCTTGGAAGCAGATCTGCAACATATTACTGTGTCCACAGCCCAGATTTGAGCAACTAACAGGGACAATCTTAAATACCATGAAGCAGTTGAAGCAAGAATCAAAGAATAGCAGTAACAACACACAGTCTCCCACCACTAAATCCCTATAAAAGAAAGAAATTGAGAATCAGAGTAAACTCACCATCATATTCAGATGCTTGAACATCAGCAAAAAAATTACAAACCATACAAATAAAATGGAAGAAATGGCCCAAGCAAAGGAACATATCAAAGCTCCAGATGAGACACAGGATTTGAGAAAACTATTCATTGAGATTCATACAAAATTTCAAAATCAGATGTGACCAGAATAGAGCAACATTTTATGATTTCATGGAGGGAACCTTAAAAATTGCTCTGCAGGCACTCCCTCCACCAACTCCCAAGATTAGGCGTCAATCTCTTTGAAGTATGTAAAAGAGAGCAAAACATGTGGAAGAAATGGCAGTTTTCTCAGCCAAGGGCACCCTGGACTAGCCTTGTCCAGAAGACCCCAAATATTTAAGGCAGCCTGAATAGCAGAAACAGAGTCTTGCCAGCTGACTACAGACACTTGAAGAGCTCTGCAAAGATCAACACAACTCAGCATCATAAATTCAGCTGTGATACTAAAAGTATTATCTTTTTTTTTTTTTTTAAAGATTTTATTTATTTATTCATTTATTCCCCCCTTGCTGCTTGTGCTTGCTGGGTCAGCTAACCACGCCGTGTGGGCCGGCTTGCCTTCACCAGGAGGCCCCGGGAACCGAACCCAGGGCCTCCCATATGGTAAATGGGGGCCCTACTGATTGAGCCACAGCCGCTTCCCTAAAAGTATTATCTTAAACTCTCTTTGGGGATTCCTTTATATGCAGCTCTAGGTAACAGTTACAATAATCATTGTGAATAGAATTGATGGCATTAAGGATGGTCGACTGCTTACTTTAAGTTTTCTTTCAGATATTGGAGGACAGCATTCATGATCATTCTGTTATTCAAGAACACTTTGGATAACTAATGATTAAATGTGACTACCTTTGAGAGTAGTTTCCACTTTAGCAGGAGATTTTGGAAGGACATGAAATTTTATGCAGAAGTACACAGTGACCTTACTCAGAACCTTCCATTCTAAGAAGACAGAATTTCAAGTTCTTCATTAATCATCCTTTTGTCTTGAGTATGGTTTTAACATAAATGACAAAAAAAAAAAAAAAAAAAGAGTAATAGAGTTAAAAATAGATTGTTCAATCACATGGTCTATACAATATATGTCAAAATGTAGAAAAGGGGCAGATATTTTGTTTAGAGTAACAGAAAGGGTCTTAATTATGCCACAATAAAATAATAAACAACATGCCATCCAGTCCTGAACCAAATGCATAAATCCCTAAAAATATGGATGCCAAGATTTCTTACTTAATTTGTAAATATAAATTGTGCAAAACAATTCTTTAGTTTAGTAATACAATTTATTATTAAATGGTTTTGTACGAAAGGAGGGGGGCAAGATGGCGTTGGTGTAGGAGGGCGCACACTGCAAGCTCCCAGAGCAAGGCGGATTGGGGACGGGGTCCTGCCCGGGGGTCTGTGCTGTGCACGCGTGGAGTGAGAAGCTTGGGACATCTATCTGCGCGGATCGGCGGCGTGGACCGAACGGTGGAGATTCGTGAGTTTTGAGGCTGCCGGTGGAGGTTGGCACAGGCGGCTGAGCCCCGCGGTTACGGAAATAAAAAATAAAACGGCCATTTGGAGCCGCGGGCAGGGGCGAAAAAGTTTTATTTTCTGGGGAGCTGGCTGCCTGGCGCCCCTAGGACCTTGTGTGAGCAGAGCAAACAAGCTAGTCAGCACCCGGTGAACCGGAGGGGGGATTTTGGTCAGGCAAAGCAGCTGATCTCCCTAGCCACCCAGGGATAAGACCCGGGCCGCTGCGGAGCCAGGAGGAAGGGACACTTCCCAAAGAAGGGAGGGTTCGGTTGGAAGACAGGGAAGGGTATTTTATATTTTTAGACATCGATCTGGCTGCCTGCACCGCCCCATAGCTTTGGGGAGCAGATAAGCCGAACTGAAGCAGCACCAGGCTGAGAGCAGACGCGAATCTGCACTCAAACTGATTTACTGAGCAGCCCGGTGACGCTGGAGCTCGGCGCCAGAAGGGGCGGAATCCGCCGTCTTTAGCAATCACTGACTAACATCAGAGTTTCAGCTAACCTGGGGAGTCCGGAAAGAGGAACGTGCTTGATTAATTTCCACGGGCCCAGCTAGGGTCCCTTCCGTAAGGGGGTTGGTCTAGAAGAGGAATTATTTTGGGTCCTGCATTTGGCT
>JAKSZT010054442.1:563280-589322 GCA_026826555.1 Tolypeutes matacus | reverse complement strand
CTGCGGAGCCAGGAGGAAGGGACACTTCCCAAAAAAGGGAGGGTTCGGTTGGAAGACAGGGAAGGGTATTTTATATTTTTAGACATCGATCTGGCTGCCTGCACCGCCCCATAGCTTTGGGGAGCAGATAAGCCGAACTGAAGCAGCACCAGGCTGAGAGCAGATGCGAATCTGCACTCAAACTGATTTACTGAGCAGCCCGGTGATGCTGGAGCTCGGCGCCAGAAGGGGCGGAATCCGCCGTCTTTAGCAATCACTGACTAACATCAGAGTTTCAGCTAACCTGGGGAGTCCGGAAAGAGGAACGTGCTTGATTCCTTTCTAGGGTCCCTTCCGTAAGGGGGTTTGTATAGAAGAGGAATTATTTTGGGTCCTGCATTTTTTTCTAAAAAAAAAAAAAAAAAAAAATGGTGAGGTCACCTCAACAATTGAAAAATAAATTCTTTTAAATTTAGTTTGATAGCTAAAAGCTGCTTCAGGACCTGCATATAGAACCCTGTGGGGAAATTCATTGATAAACACAAGTAGACAGGAAGGATCCACGTGGACCCTAGGGGTATCATTGACCCCCTATTTTTTTTTTTTTTTTTTTTTTATTAGTATTAACTTTTTCCTTTCAGACCTTTCTCTACTATTTCTCTACCTCCTCATAATTCTAGCCTTCTAAATCACTATATATATATATTCCTCCATTTGTTTTCCCAGTCCATTATAGGAACTCCATATTTTTTCCTAGTACTCTACACTGTCTACACAAGTTAAATATTCATCGCATTGAGTCTCATTTTGCCCCTCTTCTAACTTTTATCAACATTTCTATTATCCTTCTGCCTTCCTTACATTTTTTGATTCCTCTGGCCCTAACCTTTTGCCTTCAAGGGAACATAGAAAGAAGTAAGGAAATAAAATAAGAAGAAAAACTGCCAAAGAGAAAACTTAACTCACACGCAGAACCAACAGCTAAATAAAATTCTAGAGCATAGAGAAAAGCTAATCAACTGAACAAACCCATCAAGATAATATGATGACCAGAGGGCAACAGAAAAATACAAATGACTCTGAAAAACTGGAAAACATGGAACAGTCCAGTGCACAAAATAAAAACCAGGAAGCAATGCAGTACATCGAACAACTAATCAAAGCTATCCAAACAAATATCATGGACCAACTTAAATAACTGAAGGAAGAGATTAAGGATATAAAGAAGACACTGGGAGAATATACTGAAAAAATAACTAACACACCTAAAAACGTAATGGATATGATGGCGAACAAAGACACAAGTCAAGAAATGAAAAAGACGCTGGACTCACATGGCAGCAGAATTGAACAGGCAGAGGAAAGAATTAGTGATATGGAAGACAATACAGTTGAAATCAAAGAGATTGTAGAAAAGATAGACAAAAAGATAGAAAAAATCCAGTATGGTCTCAGGGAATTAACCGATAATGCAAGACGCACACACATACGCATTATGGGCATCCCAGAAGGAGAAGAGAAGGGAAAGGGAACAGAAGGAGTGTTGAAGGAAGTTATGGCTGAAAACTTCCCAACTCTATTGAGAGAGATGGATGTGCAGATCCAGGAAGCACAGCGCACCCCAAATAGTATAAATCCCAACAGGCCAACTCCAAGACATATACTTGTCAAATTGTCCAATGCTCAAGACAAAGAGAAAATACTCAAGGCAGCAAGAGAAAAGAGAACCATCACATACAAGGGAAGCACAATAAGATTAAGTGCTGATTTCTCAGCTGAAACCATGGAGGCAAGAAGACAGTGGTATGACATAGTCAAAACACTAAAAGAAAAAAACTTCCAGCCACGAATTCTCTACCCAGCAAAATTGGCATTCAAAAATGATGGAGAGTTCAAAATATTCACAGATAAACAGCAATTAAGAGAGTTTGTCAAGAAGAAACCAGCACTTCAAGAAATACTAAAGGAATCTCTACAAGTTGAAAGGAATAAACAAAGGAGAGAGAGTTGGAGGAGAGTTTAAAAACAACTCAAAATTCAAAAAGAGAAAAAAAACAACATATGAAATACATTAACCCAAAGAAAAAATGACTGAAGTAAGAAATTCTTTACGAGTAATAACCCTGAATGTTAATGGATTAAATTCACCAATCAAAAGACACAGATTGGCAGAATGGATAAGAAAATATGATCCATCTATATGCTGTCTACAAAAAACCCACCTTCGGCCCAGGGATTCAAGGAGGCTGAAAGTGAATGCCTGGAAAACCATTTTAAAAGATAACAATAGCCAAAAGAGGGCAGGAGTAGCTATTCTAATATCAGACAAAATAGACTTTAAATGCAAAACTATTGTAAGAGACAAAGATGGACACTACTTATTAGTAAAATGAGTAATCTCTCAAGAAGAGAGAACAATCATCAACATTTACGCACCTAATCGAGGTGCCTCAAAATACGTGCGGCAAACTCTGGAAAAACTAAGAGGAGAAATAAATTCCTCTACAATTATAGCAGGGGACTTCAACACACCACTATCATCATTAGAAAGAACATCTAGGCAGAAAATCAATCAGGAAACTAAGGCACTCAACAATACATTAGAAGATTTGGACTTAATAGACATATACAGAACACTACACCCAAATACAGCGGGATTTACATTCTTCTCCAGTGCACATGGAACATACTCAAAAATAGACCACATGCTAGGCCCCAAAACAACACTCAATGAATTCAGAAAGATTGAGATTATACAAAGTAATTTCTCTGACCACAACGGAATGATGTTGGAAATCACTAAGGGCCAGAGAAACAGGTTAGGCACAATGACATAGAAGTTAAACAACACACTCTTAGACAAACAGTGGGTCAAAGAGGAAATTTCAAAAGAAATCAGTAACTAGCTTGAAACTAATGAAAACGGCACAACATATCAAAACCTATGGGATGCAGCGAAAGCAGTCATGAGAGGGAAGTTAATAGCCATAAATTCATATATTAAAAAAAAAGAAAGAGCTAAAATTGAAGACCTAACTGCACACTTGGAAGAATTGGAAAAACAACAACAAACTAAACCTAAAGGAAGTAGAAAACAGGAATGAACCAAGATTAGAGCAGAACTAAATGAAATAGAGAATAAGAAAGCACTGGAAACAATAAACAAAACCAAAAGCTGGTTCTTCGAGAATATCAACAAAATTGACAAACCCTTAGCCAGACTAACAAAGAAAAAGAGAGAACAGATGCAAATACATAAAATAAGGAATGAGCAAGGTGATATCACTACTGACCCCACAGAAATAAAGAGTATCATAAGAGGATACTTTGAAAAATTATATGCCAACAAGAATGACAATTTAGAGGAAATAGACAAGTTTCTAGAAACCCACAAACAGCCGACATTGATGAAAGAAGAAATAGATGAACTCAACAGCCCAATTACAAGTAAAGAGATAGACTCAGTCATTAAAAACCTCCGAGCTAAGAAGTTTCCAGGACCAGATTGCTTCACAGCTGAATTCTACCAAACATTCTGGAAAGAGCTAACACCAATTCTACTTAAGCTCTTCCAAAAAATAGAAATAGAAGGAATATTACCTAACTCATTCTATGATGCCAAGTTTACCCTAATACCAAAACCAAATAAAGATACCACAAGAAAGGAAAATTACAGACCAATTTCTCTAATGAACCTAGATGCTAAAATCCTTAACAAAATACTTGCTAATCGCATTCAACAACATATAAAAAGGATTATACACCATGACCAAGTAGGTTTCATCCCAGGTATGCAAGGATGGTTCAATATAAGAAAATCAATCAATGTAATACACCACATAAACAAACTGAAAGAAAAAATCACATGATCATCTCTATAGATGCAGAAAAATCATTCGACAAAATACAACACTCTTTCCTCATAAAAACACTACAAAAGATAGGAATAGATGGAAACTTTCTTAAAATGATAAAGGGTATATATGAAAAACCCAAAGCTAACATCATTTTCAACGGTGAAATCCTAAAAGCCTTCCCTTTGAGATCGGGAACAAGACAAGGATGCCCACTATCACCACTCCTATTTAACATTGTCTTAGAAGTACTTGCATGAGCACTGAGACAAGAAAAGGACATAAAAGGCATCCAGATTGGAAAAGAAGAAGTAAAAATTTCATTATTTGCAGATGACATGATCCTATACATAGAAAGCCCTGAGAAATCTACAACAAGGCTTCTAGAACTTATAAAGGAGTTCAGTAATGTTGCAGGCTATAAGATCAACGCTCAAAAATCAGTAGCATTTCTGTACACCAATAACCAGCAAACTGAGGAGGAAATCAGATAAAAAAATACCATATACAATAGTAAACAAAAGAATCAAATACCTAGGAATAAATTTAACTAAAGATGTAAAGGACTTATATACAGAAAACTACACAACACTATTACAGGAAATCAAAGAAGACTCAAATAAATGGAAAAATATTCCCTGTTCATGGATGGGAAGACTAAACCTCATCAAGATGTCTATCCTACCCAAAATAATCTACAGATTTAATGCAATCCCAATAAAAGTCAACACTATATTTTTTAAGGAACTGGAAAAATTAACCACAAAAATATATTTGGAGAGGCAAGAGACCCCGAATTGCCAAAGATATATTGAAAAAGAAAAATGAAGTTGCAGGTATCACATTACCTGACTTTAAAACATACCACAAAGCTACAGTGATCAAAACTGCGTGGTATTGGCACAAGGATAGACCTACTGACCAATGGAACCGGATTGAGAGTGTTGATATAGATCCTCGCATATACAGTCATCTGATATTTGACAAGGCCACGAAACCCACTCAGTTGGGAGAGAGTGGTTTCTTTAACAAGTGGTGCTTGGAGAACTGGATATACATCTCACACCTTATACAAAAATCAACTCAATATGGATCAAAGATCTAAATATAAGAGCCAAATCCATAAAAACCTTGGAAGATAATATAGGGAAGCATCTACAGGACCTTGTAATAGGAAATGGTTTCATGAACTTCACAGCCAAAGCACGAGCAGCAAGAGAAAAAATTTTAAATGGGATCTCCTCAAAATTAAAAACTTCTGCACCACTAAGGATGTTATTAAGAAAATATAAAGGCAACCTACCCAATGGGAAAAAATATTCGGCAACCATATATCTGATCGGAGCCTAATATCCTGCATATATAAAGAAATCCTTCACCTCAAAAATAAAAGGACAAACAACCCATATAAAAAATGGGCGAGTGACCTGAAAAGACACTTCTCCAAGGAAGAAATACAAATGGCTAAAAAGCACATGAAAAAATGCTCAACATCACTTGCTATCAGGGAAATGCAAATCAAAACTACAATGAGATACCATCTTACACCCATCAGAATGGCAGCTATTAAAAAAACAGGAGACACTAAATGTTGGAGAGGATGTGGAGGAATAGGAACCCTCATCCACTGCTGGTGGGACTGCGGTATGGTCCAGCCACTGTGGAGGACAGTTTGGCGGTTCCTCAGAAAACTAGCAAAAGGTCTTCCTTATGATCCAGCAATTCCACTGCTGGGTATATACCCAGAAGAACTGAAAACAAAAATACAAACAGATATATGCACACCAATGTTCATAGCGGCATTGTTCACCATTGCCAAAAGTTGGAATCAGCCCCGGTGCCCATCAACAGACGAATGGATAAGCCAAATGTGGTACATACATACAATGGAATATTACTCAGCTGTAAGAAGGAACAAAGTGCTAACACATGGAATAACATGGATGAATCTTGAAGACCTTATGTTGAGTGAAGCAAGCCAGGCACTGAAGGATGAACAGTATATGACCTCACTGATCTGAACTGAGGAAAGTGAGCAATCTCTGAGAACCATTGTTTGAAAGATAGGTTAACAAAGGAGAGTAAGAGAAGAGCAGGCTTTGAGCCATCACCCATATGGACATAATCTATGGTAAAGAGATAGAGTGTGGTTGCATGTTGGGGGATGGGGCAGATGAGTGGTGGTGTTCCTGGGTTTGGTGGTGCAGCACTGGGGGGTGGGTGGATTAGGAAGGGCTGGTTCACATCCCCAGGGCATGTAAATGTGAATCTTGACATTCCATGCGTTGGGAGAGCGGGGTATCACGGGCCAAGGGGGGCTGGGGGGAAGGGAACAGTCAAGATCTAATGTGTTGTTTTGTGGTCATGGGGAAGGTTTTTCATTACCTTACAGTAATGGACACAGGACATGGTAAATATCATCAAAATTATTAAACTGTATCATCTAAATTATAAACTATACTGTAAATCACTGACAATGTTTAGTTGCCATATTTTGCTATCTGCATAACAGTTATAACAATGCTAACAACCAAAAAAAAAAAGGGGTGGGAGTTAATATGGGGTGGGGAAGGGGGGGTGGTTTGGTATCTGGGAGTCTCCGGCACTCTGTGTATGACTTTGCTGTGACCTAAAACTTCTTTGAAAATTAAATGAAAAATTTGTAGACAATGGCGATTGAGAGGAGGAAGGTGTCATGGCACACCAGACATCCGATAACACAGTGATAAAGGGAAGGAAAAAAGGGAAAAAAGAAAGGAGAAAGGAAAAAAAAAACAATATATATATATATATATTTTTTTTAAAGGCATTTCCTTTGCTTTTTTTCCCATTTTTGAATGTCCCAATCCACTAATTATATTTTATTTTGTTTTGTTCTTTGTTTGATTATTTGTTTTTTTTTCCTTCTCTCTCTATTTTTTTTTTCCCCGAGTTTCCTTATGTTTGTCTTTTGCATGTAAGCTTATCACACTTGTTTCTTTTTCCTAGTAAGTGTATTTGATTATTGTTTGGTCTAAATGTTCATGGAGGATTTGGATCACAGAAGGGTTACAATGTGTACTGCGGGGGATTATTGGGGGAGTGTCTGGGGGGGGTTTCGTGGATATTGGTTAATCCGAATATACATGAAAGATATACAAAATCATTCAAAGGATCGGGGGATGGGGCATGGTCACGACGGGTGGATAATCACACAATAAATGAGGGATTCTGAATTCCTAGCCTGGAGAGCTCTGCCACAGTCTTCAAGGGAGCAGCAATAGTCCTCTGAGTGTAGGGACAGTGCCTGTCAAAATAGGATGACACACTGATGTGTTTTTTTTATTGATGACTACCCTTGTGAGTCTTTGCTCTTGTAAATGAGACTTAGCCTGCAGTTGTGGGGTGCCTAAGGGTTGCCACCTGAGAACCTCCTTTTTGCTCAAATGTGGCCTTTCTCTAAGCCAAACTCAGCATATGATTGCATTACCTTCCCCCCAACATGGGACATGACTCCCGGGGATGAGCCTCCCTGGCAACTAGGGATTAATACCAAGTGCCAACTGGCAACGCAACTGGAAAAAGACCTTGAATAAAATGGGGAAATGGTGAAGACAAATGAGTTCAAGTTGCTAAGAGACTTCAAAGAGAGTCAGGAGGTCATCCCAGAGGTAACTCTTACACACAACTCAGTAGGAGCTCATAGAACATCTAAGTACCTATCACCCCACTCAGTGGGGTTCCTGAGAGCTCCGGAGACACCCTGGTCCAATATAAGGGAGGATAGCCCCAGAGACTGATGCCTTATCAGTGGGCTCTATTTTGGAATCTGGGCTCCTGAGAGTGACAGAATTAGACTCAAATAAGTCTTCCCTGCCCATGGTTCACCAGTCCCTTCTATTCAAACCTATATGTGATGCTGGAGTTTTTAGGTATACTTCCAGATACTGGAGCCTCCCACCTACCTATGTGCCAGGTGTGCATGAAATCTAGGTGGATCTGCAACTCCTACCCTACAGCTCAATGGACTCATCCAAGTCACCTGGTGAGGAGACAACGATGGGCAATGGCCATCCCAGGGAATGGAGAGGGCCTGCATCTGCAGGCAAGATCATCCCACCCACCATATGCATGGGATATAAGCCCTCTCTCACTTGGAGTTGGAGTGGACATCACCATCCCAGTCCCCTCAGGATTGGGGGAAGAACTATGGACTAGAGTGGACTTGATGGTATTCTCTTGTTCACATTTGGTGATTCTAGCAATGCAAGAAATTATAACAATGAGGTGGAGCCAGTGGCCACTTGACACTTTTGAGGTAGGGAGGGGATGAGCAGTTGAAATACAGGGGCTTCTTTGGGTGTTGGAGGTTGTCCTGAGTACTGTTGTGGCAACGGATGTAGGGCATTTTAAATCAGCACACACCTCTAAGAACTGAGTGGGAGAGAATGTGGTCTACAGTGTGAACTGTGGTCTATGGTTGGTGGCAAGGCTCCAGGATGTGTAAGTTCATTGAGGGTGGTGGGCCACACTGTGGGTGATGTTTGTGTGGGATGTGGTGGGAGGTGTGGGAGGTGGGCAACATGGGAATCCCAGTGGGTTCCGTGTAATATTTTGGGTATTCTAAGCACCTCTTAAAATATATGTGTATATGTATATAAATAACATTTTTGTAAGCAAATACACATATATGCATGTATATATTTATATATCATTTTGCGAATGTTTGTATGTATTGTGAGAATTTTGATTTTTACCCATAATAAAAATAAATAAATAAATAAATAAAAATAAAGGGGCAGAAAGGGGCCAGGTTAAAAACAAAATAGGTATTCAGCTGCCAGTACATCATCTGCAAATGTTGAAAAGTTGCTTTTCCAGTACTCATCTCTCTTGTTTCTTTTTATCATTGCACTGCACTGGTGGGATCTTGCAGCATGCTGATAAATCATATTAGTGTAATAGACTTAATTACTTCTTCAATAATTTGAGGGGAGTTTTTCTATTGCTGCTGCCATAGGACCCTACCAGGTCATTTTGAGAGGTAAGTATTTTTCATTTCCTTAATTCTTTCCTTAGTGATTTATCTGTTATTCTCTACCCTGAATTGAATTTGGACACATATATTTTCCAAAAATGGGTCCCTTTCCTGGAGATTTTCAAATTTTGACATGGAGATATAAGTAAGATTATCTTCCCAAGTTTAGCATTTTCTTACATCTGTGGCAATTTGTCTTATTCTTTCTTTTAGGTATTTCTGTTCTACAACTCTATATATTTATTTTTCCATGTGAATAGACTTCTATTTTTCTCTATTTATTGCCTTTGCCAAAGAATTTGCTGTGAGATTTCTTTTTCAGCTCTAGGATTTTCTTGCTTTTATTTCATGAACTATAGATTTTATCTTTATGATTTACTCCCTTCTCCTTTGCCTATGTTTGTTTTGTGGAGTTTTATCAATAACATTGTCAAAGTTTTAAATTTTTCATTTCTTAAGGCTAGAATGCATATGTGTTCATTTGTGTTTGAAAGATATTTTAGAAGAAAATGAATTTAATAATCAAGAGTAACATTACAACTTAGAGATGATCACTTTTAACAATTTAGTGTAGGCTGTTGTAGGTTTTTTTGTCTTGGGTATTGGCAAATATGGGGTTTCCTATAAAACATCTGTGTCCTAATTTAAATTCTCCATCCAAAGTAGCAGAACAATTATGCATTTGTAGCAGTATAAACTGTTAGATTTTCCCACCCAAAATAGCATCTTGGTTTTATGTCATTTTCATGCAATAGTATGATTAAAATTTTTTCAAACATTTATACCCTCATGTACATCTCCTTAATGAATTGCTAATATTCAGCACTGTTTTTGCTCACAAAAGAAACAATCTTTCTCCTTTTCATAATTAGAAGATTTGAGTAGACTAATTTTTGTGTTTTAATTTCTCTGCATGGTATATTTTTGCATTGAGTTTTTCAATACTATGACCCAATTTTTCATCTTTTCCTTCTTATTTCAACAAAAGTCTTTATATTCAGACAGAACTATTTTTTTAAGATTATATCTATGCAGAAATATATATGTCTATATGATCATATATATTTTCTTCTAACAGCTAGTATTTTCTCTTCTTCCACATTTGTTTGAATTTTATTTGGGAATACAGAGATACACTGTATGTTTTTCTAAATAGTTAATAAGTCACTGAACTCTTTTCATAACTTTAAAAAAATCTTCTCTGATGTAACTAGGAATTAAATATATTCAATTACCATATATATAGCACCAAATTTAATTTAAAATTCTAGGAATATCCCCTTTAAAATCATAAAATTAAAAATCATTGTCACACTTTCCATTATTCTTGAATTGTCTGGAATTGCAAACCAATGCAAAAAGATTTAAAGAGAATGGCTATTATAAATTATGTGGACAAGGTGTTATTTATAAATTATTTCAAGAAAATAGATGGATTTGAGAAAAATTGTTAAAATAATAAGAAAATCCAGAAAGCTAACATGACATGATAATACCAAAAAAAAAAAAAAAAAAAAAAAAAGATTTTCTAATGTAATTGCAAGATCATGCACATAATGGAATAAGGACTCTCATCTTTAATGACATTAAACCTAAGATCCTTTCAGCAAGAAGTGAGCACAATATTCATAAACAACATTGCAAGAATATTTACCAAAATGGTATTTAAATATCCAGAGCAAAGTTTTTTTTTGTTACTGGTAAAGGAATGTGAACTTAAGAAAAAAGTCAAATCTTTATAAATTAATTTACATCTTTAATGGAATCCTCATTAAAATTCAACTGATATTTTCCTTGCATGTTCCTAGATGATTCACCTAGTAGAATAAGCTGGTATCTGGAATGAAGTTATGATAGAATGCTATGTGACTTTCTCTGTTCAACATTTATATATATTATGAAGATAGAGAATTAAAATTAAGGACCAAAAGATTTGACAGCATCTTCACTGTAGAAGTATAAAAGTCAAGAAACAGATGATTATTTTTAAGACAGTGATCAAAGATACACCAGAAGTTTATTTACTGAGTACTAGAGTTTTATAGATAGATCAAAGAGAAAATATACTAATGCAAAATAGAGGAAATCACATGTATAAGGGAGGGTATATGGGAAATTTATGCTTTCCACATGATTATAGCTGCAGTTACAAACATTTTTAAATTAAAATTAATCAAACCCTTATGTTTCATTAAGAAAACTTTGAGGAAATGTCTAGAAATGGGTGGTACATAAATAGAATATGTCATTTCCATAAAATTGAAAATTTTTAATCTGATGAGCGTTGGATTATATTGGAAAATGTTCATTAGATTCTCTTATTTGAAAAGAGGCTAGTCTTTAGTCTCCATTTGTGTTGACTGTAAATCAGAACTGTCATATATAAATGAAATATAAACAATGATTAGACATTAGAGTGGATATTAATTTTTTAGCTGTAGCATTGGCAAAGGCCCCTAGAGAATGTAATATGTACAAATGACTTAAAGGTAGAACAAATAAAGGACATTTCAAATAATTGAAAGATCTGCTCTTGAGTTGAGGAATTTCCATTCCCACAGCATTGAACTGTAAGGACAATGGCAGCCATATTTTATTGTGGAAAGTGGTGATAGTGTTGGGATGCTAAGTAAACTTTATAGAACTGGATTCCAGGTTGAAAAGTAACCAATATTTGTCATCAAGGAGAAACAATTGTTAGACAAGATGTATGGCATCATGAGCTACTGGGTTTAGGATATTGCTGTCATGTTGTAGGATGCTTATTTTGGAATGATTGTTTGGTTCTTTATTCCCCTTATCAAGGAAAACCCAGCTATCCCATGGAAACAAGAAGCCAAAGAGGAGTTGCAAACTTTCCCCTCCTGGGATTTGCAGAGGAGCAAGGAACTGCAGTCTCTCCTCTTTGGGCTGTTCCTGTACATATACCTCATCACCTGAAATGGGAACCTGCTCATCATCCTGGCCATCACCTCAGATGCCCACCTCCACATGCCCATGTATTTCTTTCTCTCCAACCTGTCCTTGGCTGACTTTGGGTTCACCTCCACCATTATCCCTAAAATGCTGCTGAGCATCCATACATAGAACAATGGGATCAGCCATGCAGGCTGCCTCACGCAGATTTTTTTGCTTTGTATTTGGATGCCTGGACAGTTTCCTCCTGGCTGTGATGGCCTATGACCACTTCAGGGCCATCTGTCACCCCATGCACTACACAGTCATCATGAATCTCTGGCTCTGTGTCCTGTTGGTTCTGGGGTCCTGGTGTCTCACTCTCTCCATGGCCCTGATTGAAATATGGACTGTCTTGAGGCTCTCCTGCACAAACATAGAAGCCCCACAATTTTATTGTGAGCTTCTTAAAGTCCTGAAGCTCTCATGTTCTGACAAGCTCAACAATAGCATATTTGTGTGTTTTATAGCTATTGTTTGTGGCGTTCCTTCTCTCATTGGGATCCTCTTATCCTATTCTCAGATTGTCTCCATTTTGAGAATTTCATCATCCAGAGGCAACTATAAAGCCTTTTCCACCTGTGGGTCTTACCTGTCAGTTGTCTTCTTGTTCTATTGCACAGGGTTTGGGGTCTACTTGTGCTCTGCAGTCACACTGTCCTTTGGGAAAAATCTGGTGGCCTCACTGATGTATGCCTTGGTCACCCTCATGGTGAACCTCTTCATCTATAGCCTGAGGAACAGGGACATGAAGGGGGTGCTGGGGAGGCTCCTTGGTTGGGTGGCTGTCTCTCAGTGATGGGGCCATTGGAGAACTTTCATGAATAGCAAGGCTCAAAGTACTGAGAACCAGAAATCAAGATTTTTAGTATATCTGCATTTATGAATATTTAAGCAACTATTTCCTTGAATCTCTCTTTAGGCTTTTCCTACCCTACTCTCTACTGTTTATAAAATCCTATCATAGGTCTCCTTTTGCCCTTCCTAATTAGTAATGTAAATGAGTTGAATTGAATTTGACATGCTCTCAATTATCTATATTGATTTAGATTTTGTTTAAAATGAATCATATCACATATTTTATATAAATAAATAAATGATTTATATTTAAATATAAATATAAATGATTGTAGCTATGCCCTTTTGGAAATGATGTACCCCTGCAAATTCATTTACAGTGATGATTTTTCCAAGGTTGTGTAACTGAATCTGCCACAAGATTTCCTCTCCTTTCATCTCCTTCACTTCCTTTTCATTTTTTGCCAAATATACTGAATTTTTCTATGCTTCCCAATGTGGATTCCTTGACTTTCTGAATATAACTCTCCATCTGTGAACACACAATGCCTTGTACAGTCTTTGTTATGGGGTTTATGCTTAGTGTATACTTGTTGAATGGAGTGACCAGGACAGGTTTATGGTTAAATATGAAGTGGTGTCTGCACCAGAGCAATACAAACATATTGAATCAATAAAAGCTTCTCAAGTAAAAAGTAGTACAATTCAATTGAATAATATCCATGATGCTCCATATATGGAAACATTGTTTAACCATTTTATACACTTTCTCTCATTTAATTCTTGCTATAAATCTCTTATCTGACTAGTATAATTTTCCATTAGTTAAAGATAGGGGAAGAAGAACTTACAGAAAACAGGGATCTAGCTCAAGGTCACAACATTGGTGAAGAGTACAAGACAATGTCAGACCCAGGGCTGTCTAAATCAAAGCCTGTGTCTAAACATCATTATATTGATTCTAAATAATCATTATAATAATAATAGCTAAACCTCAAAGGAAACAGGAGTCTTTCTGATTTAAAATGCCTGTTTTAAAAGTCTGTTTCTCAAACAAGAAATGTTTCTTTCTTTGGGGGCTTCCACCTTACAAATAGATCAAACATTGAGTAAGACCTCTTAGTAGAATTCCTTTTCTTGGACAAGCTGTCTACCATCGGTAATTCTTCCATTGGGAAGTTTTTCTGTTTTATCTCGGTCTTACCACACCTGGATTTTTTAAAAAATTATTTTATTGAACAAGTGCTAGGGAAATTTGGTTTCCTTAATTATTTCATTTTCCTTCTTTGAGTATTAGTGCATTTGGAGATCTTTTCATATTTATGATTGTAGCAGTTTGATATTGTTTATGAATTCCAAAAATAAACATAGGATTATGTTTTTAAACTGGACTTTTCCTCTGGACATTTTAGATTATATTGGATTCAGATGATTTACTTTTACTTGATTAAATAATGACTAAGACTTTAATTGGGCCACATCAGTAGGACATTGAGTCTCCACCCCCTTAGTGGATGAGGACTCACAGAGAAAATGCACTGCAGAAAAGGGAGGTTGGCGTATTGATCCTGGAGCCAAGGAAGGAAAAACACAGAGAAGCAAATTCTTGAGGAAAGAAAGAAGGCTTGATTAGACACAGCCAAGGCCCCAGGAAGAGAGATGAGCCATTCACCTGATAGTCTACATCTGGCCTTGTGGTGAGAGTAGGGCAACTGAGTCCAGAGAGAACTGAGCCCTGGGAAGAGAGGATCCCAGGGAGCCTGAACCCTTGCAGACATTGGCAGTCATCTTGCTCCTACATGTGACAACAGACTTTGCTGAGGGAAGTAACTTATGCTTTATGGCCTGGTAACTGTATGATTCTACCCAAAATAAAACCAATAGATTTCTGGTATTTTGCATCAGCACCCCTTTGACTAATACAATGATATTTGTATTAATTCTTTCTAAATTGTTTGTTTACATAATTTAATCATTTATAAGACTTTTTAATTCTCATTGGATTAACAGACCTATTGATGTATCTACATTGTATGTATGTATGCCCAACATGTTCTAAATATAGTCCCTAGTTTTTTATTTGCATTTTATTTTCTTTATGATGGTTTTGCCATGCAGGTTTTTAATGTACTTTAATCCATCAAATATGTTCCCAGTTCTATTCCTGTGTATTTCTTTAGGCTTATCTATATATTTTATTCTAGAAGCCCTATGCTATTTTAGATCTTTCCTTCATCTTCAAATTATTATGATAATTGGTGCTATGATAGGTCTGTGATATGAAATATTAAGGAAATATTTATTTTCCATACTTATAAAAATTGAAAAAGGTATATTCACAAACATAATGTTGAGCACAGAATACAAAGAAAATTTACATAGTGCAATTACATTTTTGAAAATTTCAACAAATGAAAACATCCTGTATGCTGTTAGATTTCTGGATAGTGTCTATCCCGGGTGTCAGGATTTATTCATGATAGCCAAGTGTCCATCAACTGATGAATTGATAAACAAATTTTGGAGTATGCACATGATGGAATATTATGCAGCAGTAAGAAGAAATGGAGTCATGAAACCTATGACAACATGGATGAACCTGGAGGACATTATGCTTAGTGAAGCAAGCCAGACACAAAAGTACAAATACTGTATGATTGCACTATTCTTAACTAAATATATTATATAAAATATAAATATATGGCATGCATCAAAAATTAACTTGTTAAAATAAAAAAATGTTCTAGAGTAGCACTGCCCAATAGAAGCATAAAGTGAAATGAATCAGTAAATTAAAATTTTCTAATAGCCACATTAAAAAAACAAAAATATGTCCTTGAAGATTGTTTTTTTAGCAATAAATTTCAGTAAATTGCTTTTTGTAATCTTTTCTAATTTGAGAACTAATTCTTGTCATTAACTCATAGCATTCTCCATTAAATTCTTGCTTCTCTTGATTGTAAATAGCTGTTTAATTGCAGCACAGCACATGTTACCAGATGGAGTAGCAAACTGCTGAAAAATCTCTGCTGAAGTACGCACATTGATCAAGAAGCTGTTGTCAAACAGGATTGCACGTTGTAATCCTTGGAAGTCATGTCAAACAGATGATGTGGAAGTTTCTTCTTAGTTTGTACATTTCCTATATACATTTTCTTGTGATGAAATAAAGCAAAAAGAACAGTAGAAATTAATTTTAATTTGTTTAATTTAACCCCATATGTCTAAAAGTATTATCATTTTAATACATAATCAAAGTAAAATTGTGAATTTATATTTCACATTTTTAATACTCTTCCTTAGAAATCTGTTATGTATTTTACATTTATAGGACATCTCAATTTGGAATAGCCATATTTCAAATGCTCAGTAGTGACATGTTTAGTGGCTATGTTACTGGATTAATTATAGCTATACTTTCTTTAGGATTATATATGTCACATGTTGTTTTTTATTTCTCCTTTTTATCTTTTTAGTTATTATTACCAAGAATTTTCCTTGCCTCAAACCATCTCTCTCCTTTTTTATTTTTTTTCTTTCAACTTACAGAATTCCCTTTAAATATTTCTTGAAGGGCAGATTTCTTGTTGACAAACTCTCTTGATTTCTGTTAGCTGTGATTATTTTGAACTCTATTTCATTTGTGAATGCCAGGTTTGATAGATACAGATTTATTTGCTGATAGTTTTTTTTCTTTTAGCCATATATATAATATGTATATAATTTATATATTTATATTTTAAAGATACTTAGATTATGTAAATGTTACATAAAAAAATAGGGAATTCTCATATGCCCTGCTCCCTACCCCTCCCACATCTTCCCACATTAACAACATCTTTCATTAGTGTGGTACATTTGTTAAAATTGTTGAACACATTTTGTAGCATTGCCACTAAGTGTGGATTATAGTCTACAATGTGTTTACACTCTCTCCCACACAATTTTGTTAGATATAACAAGATATATAATGGCCTGTACCTGTCATTACAAAGTCATTCAGGACATTTCCCAAGTCCCCAAAATGCCCGCATATTATAGTTATTTTTCCCTCTTCCTCCCCTCAGAACCTCCACTTGCCACTGCCTCCACATCAATAATAGTTCTTTCTATGCTAGAATATCAATGTCTGTAGTTGAATAACAATAAGTCTATCCTAGTCCATCATTCATTCCCCATGTCTGAGGATTCTGGGATGGTGATGCCCACTCTGCCTCTAATTGAAAGGGAGCTTAGATCTCATGCCATACCATTGCCTTCTTGGTTCCATGGTTTCAGATGAGAAATAAACAGTTAATCTTATCAAGCTTCCCTTGTATGTGATGGATCTCTTTTCTCTTGCTGCTTTTCTTTGTACTGAGTATTGGACAATTTGATAAGTATATATATATTGGGGTAGGCCTCTTAGGATTTATAATTTTTTGAGTTTGCTATGCTTTCTGGACATGTATGTCCTTGCCCTTCAAAAGAGTTGGGAAATTTTCAGCCATTAATTCTTCCAACAGTCCTTCTGCCCCTGTTCTCTTCTCTTTTCCCTCTAGTATGGCTATAATGTATTTGTTTGTGCATTTCATGTTGTCATTCAATTGCCTGAGGCCCTGCTGTATTTATTCTGTCTTCTTATCTATCTGTTCTACTATCTCTCTGATCTTATATGTAATGTTTTTAAAATCACTGATTATTTTCTCTGCCTGTTCAAATCGTTATGGGCTTCCAGCATATTTCCCTGTTTGTGTTTTTTAAATTTATTTTGTAGTATATCATTCATACATGAACATACATGTATGAAAATATATAAATAATATATTTTGAACTTACAAAACAAACATGCACAACATCATACAGGGGTCCCATACATTACCCCACCACCAACACCTTGCATTGTTTTGAAACATATATTACAAACTTTGCAAGAGCATCATAAAAATATTACTACTAACTATAGTCCATACCTGACATTTGATTTATTTTCCCCCAGCACACCCTAAATTTTTTTAACATTTTTATTGCAGAAATTGTGAACTTACAAAACAATCATGCACATGTGTAGAATTCCCATACATCACACATTCACCAGAACATCACACCTTGGTGTTATTTTTGTTGCTAATTATGAGATAATATCATCAATACCACTTTATTTTCTTGCTCAAATTGTTTCACTTTGGCCAATGGAAACACTCTCAGTTGGCTTATGTACCATGTTAACATGCTCTCATCTATTTATTTCTCTATCTTTACTTACAGAAAAATTTATTTCTCCATATTTACTTAAAAAAAAAACACAAATCCATTTTATTGATACATATAAATAAAGCATAAAATATATCCAAAGTATACAATCAATGTTTATTTTTGGTGTAATCACATAGTGTGTGTTCATCACTTCAATCATTATTAAAACATCTTCATTATTTCAATAATAATAATAAAAAACAAAGAGAGAATCTACCAAAGAAGAAAATTCCTCACTTCTCAATCTCGCTAGTTCCCCTGCTCTACATAGCTACTATTTCTGGCTATTCTTGCACAATTATTTCTTTTTTAGGCAGTTTTATTGAGATATATTCACATACTATATGATCTATCCAAAGTGTATAATCATTGGCTATTATTATAATCACAATGTTGTACATTAACCATCACAAAAATTGTACAACAGTTTCTTTATTTCAAAATATAAAAAAAAGAATTCACATCCCTTAGCATTGCTTCCTCAGATCTACATAACCACTAGTCTAATTTCATCATTATACATTGCTTTATATTTCATTTTATATTAAAGGGATCATATAATATGTACCCTGTGTCTGGTCTCCTTCATTTAGTAAAACGTAGTTGTTTGTCTGATATTAACATTTTATATTATTGTAACATTTGTTCAGCTTCAAAGAAAAATGGTCTTATATATGCAATTTTATCCATATTCATATTTCCCATAATATATTTATATTTCACATGATATATTTAGTTCATAATAGGGGAATCATACATTATTTGTCATTTTGTGTCTGGCTTGCTTCACTCAACATAATGACCTTCAGGTTCATCCATGTTTCATATGTTTCACGACTTCATATCTTCTGCCACTGCATAAAATTCTATGGTGTGTATAATCCACAATTTGTTTATCCATTCATCAGTTGGACACCTGGATTATTTCCAAATTTTGGCTATCATGAATAATGATGCTATGAACTGTTTGCAGATGTCTATTCTTCTCACTGCTCTCAGTATTTCTGGGTATATACCTAGCAATGGTACTGCCAGATCCCTCAGCAAGACTATACTCAACTTCCTTAGGAACTGCCAAACAGTTTCCACAGTGGCTGTACCAAAAGTAAATAAGCATTCCTATCTCTCTATATCCTCTGCAACTTTCACAATTTTCTAACCTTGTAATAGCAAACAGTCTAATATGTGTGATATATCACATTGTAGTTTTCAATAGTGGTGGTGAACATTTTTTTATGAGTTTCTTCACCATTTGTATTTCTTCCTTGGACAGTTGTCTTTCCAAGTCTTGCCCATTTAAAAAATCAGATAGTTTGTCTTTTTATTTTTGAATTGTATGATCTCCTTACACATCATCATGGGTATAAAAGTCTTACCAGATATGTGATTTCCAAATATTTTCTCTCATTGAGTCACCTGCACCTTTACTGTTTTGGCAAAGTCCTTTGAGGGGCGAAAGTGTAAAATTTTGAGGAGGTCTCAATTATCTATTTTTTCTTTTGTTGCTAATGCTTTGGGTATAAGATTTAAGTAAAAACTGCCTACCACCAGATCTTGAAGTTTCTTCAAGGACTTTTACAGTAGTTGTTTTTATATTTAGGCCCTTGATCCATTTTTATTTAATTTTTGTATAAGATATGAGATAGTGGTCTTCTTTGTTATTTTAGATAAACTCTCCAGTTCCTCCAGCAACATTGTTGAATAGACTGTATTGGCCCAGCTGGATAGGAAGAACAGCCTTGTCAAAAATCGCTCAACTGTAGATGTGAGGGTCAATTTTTGAGTTTTTGATTCAGTTCCATTGATCAATCTGTCTGTCCTTATGCCAGTACCATCCTGTTATACCACTGTAGCTAAGTAATATACTTCAAAGTCAGGAAGTGAGAATCCTCCAAATTCATTCTTTTTAAAGCCATTTTTGGCTATTTGGAGCCACTTACCCTTCTAAATAAATTTGATTATTGACTTTTTGATTTCTGCAAAAAATGTTGTGATTTTTATTGGGATTGCATTGAATCTGTAAATTAGTTTGGGTAGAATTAACCTCTTAATGATATTTAGTCTTCTAATGGATGAACACTGAATGTCCTTCCATTTATTAAATCTTCTTTGATTTCTTTTACCAATGTTTTGTAGTTTTCTGAGTACAGGTCCTTTATGTCCTCTGTGAAGTTTCTTCCTAAATATTTGATTGTTTTAGCTGCTATTATAAGTGGAATTTTTTTCTGATTTCCTCCTCAGAATGCACATAGAAACGCTGTTGAGTTTTATGTACTTATCTTCTTTCCTGCCACTTTGCTGAATGCAACTATTAATTCTAGTAGTTTATTGTGGATTTTTCAGCGATTTCTAGATATAAGATCATGTCATCAGCTAACAATGAAAGTGAATTTCTTCTTTTCCTCTTTAGTTGTCTTTTATTTTTTTATTTAGCCTCCTTGTTCTTGCTATAACTTCGAGTACAATATTGAATAATAATGGTGACAGTGGACATGCTTATTTTGTTCCTGATCTCAGTGAGAAAATTTTCAGTCTTTCACCATTAAGTACAAGGCTAGGTGTAGGTTTTTCATATATGAACTTTATCATATTGAGGAAGCTTCCTTCTATTGCTATCTTTTGGAATGTTTTTATCACGAAGTGGTGCTGTATTTAATGTAGTTAACGATAATACTCAAATTTTACTGAATTTTAAACTTTGATGATCCCTACACATGTAAAAATTCCTTGAAAAATTATAAAACTTCATAGGAGAGCTACTAAAATAGAGAAAAATCCAATGATATGCCATAGCCGAAACTCATAAAGAACAAGAAATGTATTTTCTACATAATGTAAGAATGAATGCCTATGAAACCAGTGTTCAAATGCACAAAAAGCTGGGAGAGGTACAGCAACATCATGTTGTGCTATCTCTGCTGAAAACCATGTAGTGAGCAGAAACACCCATCTCTACTTAATCACTATCTCAGCTCAATCCTCACATTTGGGAAGGGGACAAGGCTTTCCAAATGAATGGACCTAATGCCTCAAAACATCATTCTTTTCCAATTCCTGATGCTCGGTTGTGTATTTGCATTTGTAATGTCTCATCTACAAGTAGGATCCAACACCCCTAGCTACCAGTATTAGAATGGAAAAATTTTAAATTATATTAAAGAACAAGTCAATCAAAGGAAATACTATATAGACATGAGGACATCAAGATAGCAACAGAGAAGCAAGAAGATTCAGTGAGGTATCTGGAAATGAAAAATTGATATTTTGGTTTAGCCTAGGAATGGTGAGCTTGAGATGAGGGGCAGATAAAGAACATTTTCATCTGTAGAACCTTGGCCTTCTAGAGTAGAACTCCCATAGCTTCTCATTAAACTTATATTTTAACTTTCTCATTCTTCTCCAAAATATCCACTCATTTACTGAGCACAGAGTTGAAAAATGTCAATCTTCAAGATATATCCCTTGAAATATCACAATATAATTTAATTGTATTAAAGTTTATACTTCAGGCAGGCTGAACAGAAGGCACCAATCATCCAAATTTCTCTGAATGCATATCTTTTGCAATGTTACCATACCACTCCACTCATTAAGAGGTAGAGTATTAAAAAAAAAAAAAAAAGAGGTAGAGTATTTTTCTCCACCCTTGAATCAGCTTAGGAATGATGATATTTTTTTCCTTTGGCCAACAGAATATGGTGAAATTTTCAGTGGGCCTCGGGAGGCCTTATTGTGTTTCTGTTGCTCCCTCATGGAATCCTATTTCAGCTATGTGATCAAGTCCAAGAAAACCTGCTGGATGATGAAAGGACTTGTGTAGGAGAAGAAAGTTGTCCCACTTAAGTTTACCTTAGCCCAGCCTACAGCCAATTGAGCCAATAATGAGGGAGCTTAAGCAAGAGCATCATCACGGCCACTGATGATTCACATATGATCAAAGATTTATGAGGAACCAGAAAGATTAAAATAACTCCATATCAGACTGCCATAAAGTAATAAAGCCATTATCATAATCCATTTATTTTGGGATGTCTTGTTATGCAAAAACTGACAACACAATCAACACAAACAGATGTGATGAAGGTGTTAGAGAAGTCTGCTTTCTACTATCTGCATTCTTTTAGACATTTGAAGACTGCATTGATGACCACCTATTACCAAAGTTTATTTAAGATAACTGTACAAAAAGGTCCACAAATAATGTTTCCTTTGAGATAACTAGGAGAGTTTTAAGGACATATATCTTTGTGTAGACAGTACTTGTGACCCAGAATCAGAAATCTCCATTACCAGGAGGATTTGTGGACAGGAATCTTGCATCTATTGGCAGGGAAGATAATCTCATGAATGCAGCACCTAGTCAGGGGGTCTTATTTGGAATATATGCTCCCTTATGTAACAGAGTTAGATTCATTCATAATTACCCTACACGTGGCTTTCTGCCTTTTTTATTTGAGCCTATATTTAGCACTATACTTGTTAAATATTTGTCCCAGAGATTTAAAACTTCATCTGTTCATTTGCCATTTGAGACCAGAATCTAAGCAGCATTGGAATACCTACTCCCCAGTTTATTGGACTCACCTAAGATGACTAAAAAAAGAGTGATGATAGAGAATGTCTATCCCCCAAAACAGTATCTACAACTGCAAGCAAGACATTTCCATCCATCTGCCTCATGAGATCTAAGCCCCATTTCAATCAGAAGCAGAGTGGGCATCACCATCCTAGAATCCTCAAGATTGAGTAATGAACAAACATAAGGGGTGAATGCAACAATGGACTAAAGTAGACATTATTCTGGCAGGGGAAGAACTTTTATCATGCATACAAAGACACTGGCCACCAGAGGTTCTGAGGGGAGGGAGAGGTAAGAATAGTTGTAACATGGGGGCATTTGGGGACATTGGAATTATCCTGCATGAAATTGAAATGACAGATAAGGGCCTTTATACATTTTGTCAAATCCTATAAAATTGTGTGGGGCAAAGTGTAAATTATAATGTAAACTACATTCTGTGGTAAGTAGCAATGCAGCAACATGTGTTCATCAATTATAACAAGTGTACCATACTACTAAAAGGTGTGATTGTGGGTAAGTGTGGAAGGAGGAGAGGGTATGCTATATGTGAAACCCACTATATATTTTTTTATTTTTTATTTTTTTATTTTTTAGGATACCCGGGGAACCCATCCCAGGAACTCACAGGTTGGAAGCAGGCATTCAACAGCTTGAGCCAAATCCGTTCCCATATTTTTATATTTTTGACATTACATTTATGTAATCTAAATCTTCTTTAAAAAAAAAAATCCCACCCGCCAATACACACAGAAAAAGAATAACAGTAATTTTGGAAGAACAATTAGCAAGAAATATGGAAAAAAAAATGAGCCACTCATCCTTTGCTCATGGGGTTTGATGATGATTTTGAAAATGAGTGAGATAAGGGGATGATAGAATAAATAATATACATGTTGTTCTTTCACCTACCCTTTAGTGTTTTCATGATATTCAATACAGGGCAGATATTTTGTTTAGAGGAATAAAATGAGTCATATTTGTTAGGCATCACTGGAAGTTTTCAAGTTGGAGTGGGAATATAATCCAATAAAATAATATAGAATAAGCAACACAGTCCTGAACCCCAGTGAACACTCTCCCCTACATATGGGCAACAGGATTCCATACTTCAATGAGTACATGTATATCATCAAAATGAAATCTCTATAGAAAAACAATGCGTGATTGAAAATTTTCCCTCTCCATATTTAAGATCCTCTATGATGTTTTGGTCATATCAAAATGTATATATATATATACACATACACACACACACAAATTTGTCTTTTAGTAAACTCCATTTCAAAGTGTGTATTTGGTAAACATATTTTGCTTTAGTACCCCATGCCATAGACCATCCATGATAAGCACTATGGTCATTGTTCTGAACATGAGTGCAGATACTAAAAAGGAGAAAACCAGATGACCAGGTATAAGAATCACAAATATGGGAAAGTTGGCATAAGTAGAAAGTTCTCTTAAGGTTCATAAAGAGAATGAGATGACAGGCAAAAAAGTGAAATGCTTCACTGACATAATTTCTGTGATGGTTAGCCTAATGTGTCAACTTGGCCAGGTTATTGTGCCCAGTTGTTTGGTCAAGCAAACACTGGGCTCACTGTAATACAAGGACATTTATGAACTCTAGTCACCAGTGAATTTACTGCATAAGTAGCTGATTACATCTGCATCAACCAGGATGCTTTATCCAATCAGTTGAAAACTTAAAAGAGGTAGTGATTTTTAGCATTCAGAGAGAATTTCCCAAATCATCTTTGGACAGCCAATGTCTCCCAGAAACTCATCAAGGACCTTCATTGGACTTTCATTCGAGCTCCTGGTTTGCAGCCTGCCTGCAGAAACCGGACTTGTGCATCTGCACGGTCACATGAGAGACACATAAAATCTCATATTATCTCATGTTATTGACAGATATATCCTACTGATTCTATTTCTCTAGAGAACCCTGACTAATACACTTCCCTTTACATTAAAATTAAATAGACAGGTGAACTGTGTACTTTTTTTCCATAGGAGTAGGAAAACTCCCCACCACTCTTAGTAAAACAAAGGAGAAAATACTTGTGATAATAAATGTCAATTGAGGAAACATTAAACCACAAAGAAATCCATGCATCTTGTGGTATGGTGGGACTTGCAAATTGTTTCTCATCTAAGATTGTGAATAACATTGGGAAAGTGTGAAAGTGGACAAAGGGGAAAAGTGCTGATTTTCTAAGAGACATGAAAAACATAAAAGAAATTGTTTAAAATCAAATCAAAGTTTTATGAAATAAATATAAAGAGACATTTCTTACTTGCATATTTTAATCAAAGAATCCTAACTTCAGGATCTGTCTTTGAATTCTGAAATCACAGGCAACTCTTCATCTCCACGACAAATGGTGCTTTTGTGGCTTCCTTCCAAAGAATTTTTTATTGCCCCATTTATGGCTTTATTCTGAAGACTAGATAAACAAGTTGAACATGAGAGTGAGATTGGTGCACTTGAATGTGTGTTCTGTGAAGCAGCAAAACTAAGCAACTAGGATTGGAACGATAAAATAAGGAGACCACTTAGAGGTGATATGCACAGGTGGAAAATGTTTTATACTTCCCCTGCACTGAAGAGATTGCATGTATGGAGGAAACAATCTTAGAATAAGAGAAAAGGATCCCAGTGAGGGGAATCACACCTAGCAACACAGCTGCAAAATACATCACAATGTCATTGATGAAGGTGTGAGAACAGGCAGGCTGAACCATCTTATTCAGTTCACAGAAATAGTGCAGGATTTTCAAGTGTGAACAAAAGGAGGGCTTCAATACCACTAAGCTTTGTAACAAAGAATGCAGGACACTTATGTTCCAGGACCCCAAACCCCAGTCCACAGAGCCTGGAGTTCATGATGACCATGTAGTGCAGAGGGTGACAGATAGCCATGAAGCAGTCATAGGCTATCACAGCCAGGAGGAAATCTTTCAATGTTGCAAAAAAGCATGAAAAAAAAAAAAAACATCTGAGTGATGCAGGCATCATAGGAAATGACTTTGCTCTGTTTCTGAATATTGACAAGCATCATTGGGATGGTGGTGAAGATAAAATAGTTGTCAGTAAAGGACAAGTTGGAAAGGAAGAAGTACATGGGTGTGTGGAGGTGGGAGTCAGTGAAGGTGGCCAGGATGATGAGCATGTTCCCAAAGATTGTGACCAGGTACACAGACAGGAACATCCAAAAGAGGAAGGATAGCAATTCTGGTTCTTCTGAAAACCCCAGAAGAAGAAACTCTGTGATTTGGGTTTTATTTCCTATTTCTATTTGCCTGATATAACTAAAAGGAAAGAGATAAAGATCATGACATGTTTTCATACAAACTGGCTGTTTTAATTTGCAAAAAGCTGCTGGAAGCAATATATCAGAAGTAGGTTGGCTTTTACAATAGGAATTTCTTAGGTTGAAAGCTTACTGTTCTGAGGCTGTTAAAGTGTCCAACTGAAGACATCATCAGGAGATGAAACACTGGCAATCCTGGAGTCTTCTCTCTTATGGCAAGGCACATAGAGACATCTTCTCTATTTAGTCTCATTGCATCAGCTTCTGCCTGCTCCATTTTTGGCTTCCTCTCTCTGAATTTCCTCTCT
>JAKSZT010054442.1:432774-563270 GCA_026826555.1 Tolypeutes matacus | reverse complement strand
CTTCTGCCTGCTCCATTTTTGGCTTCCTCTCTCTGAATTTCCTCTCTTAACTCTTGGGTTCCCACTATCAGTCTTTATGGCCTTCTTTCTGTGTGTATCTGCATGTTTCTTCCATTTATAAAGGCCTCCAGTAAAAAGGTTTAGACCCACCCTGGGTCATGACGCATTGAAATGAACTCCTCAAAAGGAAAGTCTCTTAAATTAATCCAATCAAAAGATTCCATCTACAGTAAGTTTACATGCCCAGGAATGGATTAGCTCTAAGTACATGATATTACGGGATGCACTTCAAACTGTTGCACTGGTATTACTAAGTTTAGCAGAAATTTTATAGTTTTTAATTTTCATTCCAGAAATTAATTTCTATATTTTGTTATACATCTGGAGATTGGGGCTTCTAGTGCCACATCTGATTAGGATTTCCTGTCCCACTCTCAGCATTTTCTTCAAGAAGTCATGCATTCTACAACTTTTAGAAAATATCAGTTCATCCATTAGAGGAATTTATATTGTCCAGGCACAGTCAAGGCATTAGGAACACAGTGCTAGGGCACCAAATACCCTACAATGTGATGATGGTGAAAGAATGTAAGTAAATAAATAAGAAGCCTATAACAGGTCAATGGGTGGCTTTTATAAAAAAGGAAAACAGAGGCTGTTAAAAAATAGACAGTGAAAATGGTCATGCTATTTCTTGCAGGTGTTCAGGTAAGTACAGTAGACAAGGTGACATTTCACATAGGTCTTTTCTATGTGATATTGGGAGCAAGAAGAAAACTTGGAGAAGCATGTGACCAGCTAAGAGGATGTCTAAGACACAGGAGCTGTTTTACACGTCCAAGTTAAATGAGGAAGCCAGTGTGGTGAAGACAGATAGGAAGGGGGAAAGTGATAAGAAATGACATCAGAGAAGGTTTAAGAATAAGATGGTGATTTTGGGGAGATGGTGGAGTAAAGAGCACCATCAAGCATGACAGTATGTGCATTATGGAAGTCCCAGAAGGAGAAGAAAGAGAGAAAGGGGCAAAAGGAATACTCAAAGAAATAATGGCAGAGAAGCTCCAAAACAGAAAAAGTCATGATTTTGCACATCTATGTAGCCCATAGAACACCAAACTGTATAAACATGAAGGAAAATACATACCATCATATATTGATCACAATGTCAAATGCAAAATGACAAGGAAAGAGATGGAAGTTGCAAGAGAAAAGCAACATGTTATTTTCAAGGGAGTCTTAACATTATTGAGTGCCAATTCCTCATCAGAAACCACAGGGACAAAAAGGCCTTGGGTTGAAATAATTAAAGTGCTGAAATAACACAACTGCTAAGCAAGAATATAATATATCTGGTGAGACTTTCTTTTTAAAATGAGAGAGAGATTAAGACAGACCTAGCTAAATAAAAGATGAGGGAATTCATCACCACTAGACTTGCCCACAAGCAATGTTAAAAGGAGTTCTGCAGACTGAAAGGAGAGGACAATATACAGTGGTTCAAAGCAGAATAAAGAAATAAAGACCATGATAAAGGTAACCATTTCTGCATCATAAATGCCAGAATTATTGTATTGTATTGTTTGGTGTGTAATTTCATTTCTTACTTCATACAGCCTCTAAAATTTAAATGTATAAAATGTAATGACAAATCTATGCTTTTGGACATAAAATGTGCAATGATATAAGTGGTAACAAGGACAAAAAAATATAAGGAAAGAGGGGTATAGGAAAATTGTATATGTATGCTGTTGAAGTCAGATTTATATCAAACCAAATACAATTGTCATATATATTTAGGATGTTAAATTTTAACCCCATGATAACCATAAGGAAATTAGATGTAAAATATATCTAGATAGAAAAGGGAGTGCACTCAATAATGTACAATACAAATCATCAAATAAATAAAAATCTAGGAACTGACAGAATAAGTAAGACAGAAAATTTTTAAATCTGACAAAGAATATAGAGCATAATTTCAGAAGAAATTCTTGCATATCAGTAGCGAATTTAAATATTAATGTGTTGGAAATCAGCATCCTGTTGGGGGCCTTGCCTTGGTTATATATGCTAACCTATCTCCCCAATGTATCAGAGTTAGACTCATTTATAATTTTACCACAGATGGTTCTTCTGCCCCTTTTATTTGAACTTATAATTAGCAATATACCCATTAAATATATGTCCCAGAGTCTTAAATCTTTAATCTGTTTATAGGCTGGGTGAACCCTGAAACTCAGCAGAGTTGCATCCAACACCTACACTCCAGTTCATTAGACCCACCCAGGACAATGAACGGATGACAATGGGCAACCCCCATCCCCCCAAATTTAGAGTATCTACCACTAAAAGCAAAATAGTTCCATCCACCTCCCCCATGGGAACTAAGCTCCCTCTCAAACAGATAGAGTGGGCATCACCACTTCCAAAACCTCAAGACTGAGGAACAAATGAACATAAGTTGGAATGCAACTATGGACTAAAGTAGACTTAGTATTATTCTAGCAATGGAATAACTTGTAATATTGATATAAAGACAGTCATCTCCAGAGGTTTTGAAGGGAGGGAGAGGGACATGGGGCAGTTTGGGGACATGGCATTTGTTCTGCATGATATTGCAATGACAGATACAAGACATTATACATTATGTCAAAACTTATAAATTGTGCAGTGCAAACTGTATATGAAAATGTAAACTGTAGACCAAGATTAGCATCAGTGCTTCAATATGTGTTCATCAATTGTAACAAATGTACCATATTAATGAAAGATGCTAATGTGGGAACATGGGGGGAGGGGGTGCAGGATATGGGAATCCCTTATATTTTTTTATGTAACATGTATATAATCTAAAACTTCTTTAAAAATAAACAAAAATTAATTTTAAAAATATGAATGCATTAAATGCACCAGTCAAAATGCTGAGATTGGCAGAATGGATAAAAAAAGCCTGACCCACACATATTTTGTCTGCAAAAGACTCACATTAAATTCAAAGATACAAGGAAGTTGAAAGTGAAAAGAAAGAAAAACACCAATATGATGCTAGTACTAACAGTGGAGAGCTGGGTTACCTATACTAATATAAGATAAAATAGATTTTAAGTAAAAAAATGTTACAAAAGGCACCCATGGTTATTATAAACTTATAACAGGCACAATTCAACAAGAAGATGAAACAGTTATAAATATATATGTACCTAACTGTAGGGACCCCAAATATATAAATAATGACAGTTTGGAAGGGAGAGATTGATGGTTCTGCATGAAAATTAGGAGCCTTTAATTCAACATTCTCCTTGTTGATCAAACATGGCCTCTCTCTAAGTCAAACTCACCATATAAGCACACTACCTTCCCCCCAAGATGGGGCATGACTCCGAGGGATGAGCCACCCTGGCACCTAAGGATTACTACCAAGTACCAACCAGCAATGCATCTGGAAAAGATCTTAAGTATAAGAAGGAAATGGTAAATATAAATGAGTTCTTATGGCTAAGAGATTTCATATTTAGTCGGGAGGTCATTCCAGAGATTACACTTATGCATGTCTCAGCAGGATCTCATTGACTGACACAGTAAATATTCCCTCAAATAGCAGGGCTCCTGAAGGTCTTACATATATCCAGACACTATAGGCAGGGCAGGCAACTCAGGATTTTGGTACCCTGCCATGGGGCCTTACCTTGGAACTTATGTACGCCAGTATGACAGGGTTGGACTCATTTGTGGTTTCCCTACACATGGCTCTTCTGCCCCTTCTGTTTGAACCTATAGTTAGTACTATACTTGATAAGTGAATGTCCTAGAGATTTAAATCTTTGTTCCATGCATGTGCCAGTTGGGTCCTGAATCTCAGGAGAGTTGCAACACCTATTCTCCAGCACATTGGATTCACCCAGGACAACTAACAAGTGATGATGATGGACAGCGCCCATCCCAAGGAACAGAGAGTCTGCAACTGCAAGCAAGAAAGTTCCATCCATCTGCCCTATGGGATCTAATCTCCCTCTTAATTAGAGGCAGAGTGGTCATCACCATCCCCAAATCCTCAAGATTGGGGAATGAACAATGGATTAAAGTAGATTTACTATTATTCTACTATAGTCTTTATAGTTATTCTAGCAGTGGAAGAATTTTATCATTGATGTGGAGGCAGTAGCTACTAGAGGTTCTGAGGGGAGGGAGCGGGAAAATAGGTGTAATATGGGGGCATTTTTGGGGACATTGTAATTGTCCTGCATGACATTGAAATGATGGATACAGGCCATTATATATTTTGTCAAAAAGTACAAAATTGCACGGGACAGAATGTAAACTGTAATGTAAACTATAATCCACAGTTAGTGACAGTGCTTCAATATGTGTTCATCAATTGTAACAAGTGTACCAAACTGATTAAAGATGTTGTTAATGTAGGAAACTGTGGGAATGGGAAGGAATGAGGCATATCAGAATTTCCTATATGTTTTATGTAACATTTATGTAATCTAAAGTTTCTCTAAAATAATTAAGTTTAAAAAATAATGTATAGGACATCAAGTAAGAAGATCAGTAGGGAATAAAGGACTTGAACAATATTCTAAACCAACTCATCCTTACAGACATATACAGAAAACTTCACCCAACAACAACACAATGCACACTCTTTTTGTATGCACAGTAATCATTCTCATGGGTAGACCATATGTTACATCACAAAGCCTAAATAAATTAAAGAATATTGAAGTCATACAATGCATATATTCCAACCACAATGGAATGAAGGTAAAAACCAATAATGATAATGGAGGGTGGTGATGGTAACACAATATTGTGAACATAATTAACAGCATTGAAATATATATTTGAATGTGATTAAAAGAGGAATCCTTAGATTGTATATTTTGAACAGGAACATTTTTAAAAATCATGGATTATAGCTTATAGTATAATTGTAAAGTTTCCTATCATACATTTTAACAAATGTTCTGCTCCAATGCAAGGTGCTAATAATAACATGGTATATGGGAATCTTGTATTTTATGCATAATTGTTGTGTAAACCTACATCTTCTCCAGTAATGAAAAAAAAAAAAAAAAAAGAAAGAGAGTTGTCCTCCCTGCTGCTAGAACTTCAGGATACTTAACAGTATTGTGTGCCTCTTCTCCTTTATTAACTTGGTTTCCAAGGATTTCCATAAACAGAAGTTAATACCCATTTTATTTCCAATTATAGATTAGCATTACCGGGTCTGTATTACATTGGGCATATTTTGAACCATAAGCCAAGATTTCCTTGCTGTGAGCACACCAAACACATGCAAAAATATGCATACTCACACACAAATTAAACTACACATGGAGAGACACACATAGACACACAAACACCTAGACATACATACAGCACCGCATGGCTTCCTTACCATTGGCCATGGCCTCCTTGACCTTGACTTTGACTTGAAATTTCACCAGCTCCTTTACACAACTGCTTCCCTCTGTCAGGGATTCTCCCACTGTTTCAATTGGGATTTTCACCCCTTCATATCTGGAAAATACCACCTCCTCAGTCAGAGATGCCTGGATTAATCACTTTGAGAAACTTTCTTTTAACATCCCCATAGGAAGAAGACAAATTCTTTCTTAATTTGGATGGAAGTGTCTATGATTATGTTTTTGATGTTGTTGTTAATTATTGAATTCATTTATTCATTTATTTTAATTTTTCACTAGATAAGCTGTGTGTTTTCAGAACAATCATGAATAAAATGCATAATTCCCCCATAACACCCCACCAACAAAACCTTGCATTGATATGGAACATCTGCAACAATTGATGATAACACTTTTTAAATAATTGCATTTATTATTATTTTTAATATTAGCTACCTTTGTTAAAACTTATGAAAGGTAATTAAAATAATATTGTTATCTATCATCTATGGTTTACATTAGGTGATTTATGCCAATATGTCACCCTGTTATTAACACCTTGTATTATATTACTATCATATATTTGTTTTAATTCATGAAGGACCTTTGTTATATTTTACTATTAACTGTTATGCATCATGTACAATAGGGTTCATTGTGTTTTACAGTCTTATGTTTTATTTTTATTCTGGTAACATATATGACCTAAAGTTTCCCCCTTATAATGACATTCACCTTTATAGTTCAATGCTATAGATTATACTCAGTAATGTGCTATCATACATTGTTGTGTGTCTATGAGTGTGATTTGCTTTTATTGAAATCCTTGTTGTATAACTCTGCAAAACTATGAACTCCTTGAAGGATAAAGCAAAGTTCTATGTACCTAGCTCTGTTGATCACTGAGTTATAATAGATGAATAAATATATATTTTGTGAGTGGCAGAATGTGGTTTCACAGCAATTTTTAATGAAGAGAAAAAGAGAAGAAGGAGGTATATGTTAAAAATAGTATGCAGCCTGGGGATTTCATCCAGTTCCAACCATGGTGCTGGACCCACTTTCCCTCAACCTCAGTAGAATAGCCAGAGAATTCCACACCCTGTCAGGAATGGACAACTGTCCTTAACCAGCTGGAAGCAGCTAAAGAAGAATGACTACTGCCATTCAGCTCCACCTCAAGAATAAGGGTATAATCTCTTTGAGGGAGGAATACAGGCAGGTGAGTATATGAAATGAGGGAAGGCCACTTGTAAGAACATATCCACAAGACCCCACCTGGAAATCCCCTAAAAGAAGGCAGCTGTTTGAGAAAAATCTGGAACCATTACAGCCAAAATACATGCCAAAGTGCTGGTCACAAGGTCCCATTTGAAACTTCTGTGCTCAAAAGAAGCTTTGGATAACTCCAAACAGAAAAGCCAGCTTATTGGTTTCCTGAAAGCTAACAAGTGAAGGTGGAAAGGCAACCAATCAGGACAGCAAGCAGCTGAGATCCCTCCTTAATATGGGAAGCGGGAAGCAGAAAAGCCTTAAAAAGACCTACCCCAGGGCCCCACATTGCGTGTCTTATCCTGTAGCATGCGAGCCCCCATTTCTCCAGTGTTTACTATCTCTTTACTTATTTCTTTATAAACTCTTTTACTACCTCATTTTAAAGAAAAGGGTATGCAGGATATGCTAGAAGAATGAATTCCATATCCTGAGACAGTTGCTCATTAGCGAGTCAAAATGGTATGATTTTTGGTTTTGTTTTTGTTTTCTAATCAGTTAGAATAGAATGGTAGAGAACCACAGAAAATATCATAGGGCAACAAACATCGTAAAGGCTTGTACAAAATCAGTTCACGAAGTATTTTGTTAGGGTGTGGTTGTGTTGTGTATGTGAGTTGTGTGTGTTGGATATTTATATGTGAGTGTGTGTTGTCTATATGTCTGTGGGCACAAAAATAAATTGCAGTTCACAATGTAATTAAAGTCTTTCTTACTCTGGGAAAGGGACAATAATTTTTGGAAACCACTTCACTAAAGGCAAGGAAAGAGTAAAAAGAAGGCCAGCCTCTGCTAATGGGAAAAGGTCTTTGAAAGTTGAGGCAATGGATGGGCAAGGTTGGAGAGAGAACAGGCAGTCAGGGTGGGAGCTGAAGTGCCTGGAAACACAAGGGCAACAGAAAGAGCACATGTTCTTGCTGCTCCTGCCTTGTCATGGTCTACACATCACACCCTGATCTACCTGGTATTCCTGGGCCTGTCCCATATTTATTTGACTACAGTGGTTTTATATGGTCCCATAGCTGATGTCACAGATCTCCTTTTAACTTTTCTTTAGTGGCATTCTTTTATCATTCTTGCATTTTGGCCTGCTTTTTGACAATCTAATGGGGACATATCAGTACTGTCCTGTACTTCATACTGTATGCAAAGGACTTCCCAGAACATCCTCTATAAAACTGTACATACATCATTACTACCTATTATTCTAATGTATCTTCCTCATATATTATATTGCTGAGGACTTTTGTTACCCATACTTATTTCATTGTACTCTGACATTTCCAGTAAAATGTAAGATTCAATTGATCAGAGAATAAGCCTGTTTTGTTCACCTGTGTGTTTTCACAGAGGTTTCTGAATATCTGTGCATTTATATTGAAACGAATTTTAAGTACATTGTAAAGACATTAAATTATTAGTGAAGGAAGCAAACAATCTGGGTGATCTCTATGCTCTGGGCTGTGCCACAATGACCTCAGATAATGTCACATAAAAATCCTTGGCTTCCGTTCTCCCTGATGCTTTCCTGCAGCCACTACTGGGCTCTCCAATTCATCTGGATGCTAACTCTGAGAGAAAGGTCTCCCTGTGAAAGTCCAAATATCTTCCTGGGTGGTTGGTAATGGAGACAGAAGCTCTGTCCCCACACAAGACAACAGTAAGGAGTCAGGCATTGGTCAGCCTGTCAGACTTAGGCCCCAGAGAAACAACTATATCCTTTCCAGCCCAAGATTACAGGTGAGGGACAGTACAGAAGGAGCTGTTTACAGCTTTCCTTTAGCTGCTCATTACCACATTTCCCTCTGTCCCTCATTAGCACATTTCTTTGTTGCTTCATCCCCTGAGCCATTATTTCTCTTTGGGACACTCTTCAGGAGACAGTGGGAATGTGTCCTGTTGACTCTGTTCCCAAGAGACCAGGTTGCATCAGGTGAATCCAGCTTTTATCATTGCTCTTCCTTGTGAATTCTGCTTTCTTGTGTAGCTCTAACATTCTAGCACCTTTCCCATCCTTTGAATGAAAGTTTTCACCATATATAATACTGATTAAGTCATGTTCACTAGTTCCTTGGATCTCCAAGCATTGACTTGGGGTGAGGATACAACCCTGTTGTTCTCTCTGGAATATTATTTTCCCTTCTTCAACAAAGTGAACTGTGCTCCTTGGATATGAAACCATAACCAGTAACAACCTTGTTCTGATGATGAAAGATTCTTTACAAACAATTAGGAATGCCCTGCCTGTAATGCAAGTTGAGAGGTGCTATTTAATCTTTCATTTACAAAATGTCTATTAATTAAAAGAGATATATTTCAATCTCTTCAAGCAACAATACTTGAGCTTAACACCTTTATAGGGATTTTCTCATTGAATTCTTACAAAAATACATTCTATAAGAGCAATACTATTATGATCTCAATTCCACATTTTCAGAAATAAGTGGAGACCAAGGGATTGAGGATTTGCCTAAATATATAAGCTGAGTAAGGGCTGAGACATCATTGGGACCCCTGTTAAGGTGCTCCAATTCCCAGGCTCTCAGCCAGTGGTTCTCAACCAAGGGTGCTTATGGCTCCCTGTGTCTATATGGCAATACCTAGAGATATTTATGATTCATCAATGGGGAAGAAGGGGTAACAATAGCATCTACTAGCCAGAGACCAGGAATGTTGTTAAACATCCTACAACCATCTCAACATTATATTGGAATCAAGTGAACCATTTCTGAGATGCCTAGGTTTTGTTGTGGGGTTTTTTTTTTTTTTTTTTTTTTTTGCTTTTATTATACTAATTTAATTATTTAATCATTTAGTTAGTTATTTTTCTCATAGTAACATATATACATGTATAACATAAAATTTGACTTTTATTTAAATGCCAGTGGAGCTGTTTCTCATTTGGCCAGTAGATATTTCTGATCAGAATCAGTTACAGACAATCTGCCCAAAGGTTCTAAGTAACTTGCAATTCACTAGAATTGGGGTAAATGCTCACCTTTGATTTAGTTTGGTTCAAAACAGAGGCAGGGAGATGAAAGTAGTGTATGCTGGAAGGGTAATTTTGTAATTTGTTGGTTTGCCTTAATATTGAAATGAGTACTACTAGATTACTCAATAGAAAATGGGACATTATTGCATTTTTTGAGTTTAAGGCCTATACAGATATTAATCTGAACTTGGTTTTCATCATTTTATTAGACTTATTGAAGAACTTAAAAATGTAGGATAAAATTAACAACATCATACCGATGTCATGCTTATGTTTTATTAAAAAAATTGTAATGGTTATGCATAAATTATGATAGATATTCATTTTAAGACAATGGTATTTGAGTGACAAGGATGAGAGGTTTTAGAATTATTTAGTTAAGAAATGTAAATGAATCATAATTTTTTTAGCTTTCACTCAACAGTTTTGGAGAAGTCTTTTGACTATACATAGTTAACAGAAAGTGAAAATACTTACCTCTTTAAAGGCAAACAATATCTAAAATTCTTATCTCTGTTTTCTAAACTGTATTTTTCAAATCATATTCTACATCGAAGTTTTCTTTCAAACACATCAACCAATTTTCCATCATTATCCAGGTGGATCTGAAATCCAATGAAAAGTGTCCTTGTAAAGGGAACACAGATGAGACACAGAAGGAAGAGGAGAAGGCCATGTGATAACAGAAGCAGATATTGGGGTGATGCAGCTAACAAGCCCAGGAACTCTGAAAGCTTGTATAATCTGGGGTGGCCTGGAAGGGTTCACCTCAACAGTTTCAGAATTAGAACAAGCCTGCATACACCAGGCTTTTGGAATTTGGGACCCCTGAACTGTCAGAGGAAAAATTACTGTTGCTTCAAGCCACCCAATTTGTGATTACTTTTACAACAGACACAGGACACTAATATACACAACCAGCTCACATCTGCAGTATAGTCTACATATGTGTTCACATACACCACAGGGATAAGTAGTTGGAAGAGAAAACAACATAGGATTCAAAAAGCCTTAAATATGTACCATCTAGCCCTTTACATATAATGGTTCCTGACCTACACTCCAAGTTACTGTCATGAACTGATAATATATCCAAAGTTCTTTTCCATGATATGTTCTTAATATCCTACCAGGGTATATAGCCAGAAAAAAATTTTTGTGTCTATCCAAGATGCAAAAACTGAAGAGTTGGACCTGGGGATGTGTGCCATGAAATTTCCTTCTCTTTAACCTAAAATGAGCCTGTTTTAATGCAGCTGTCTGCAGGATTTACACAGATGTAATAATGAAGTTCTAGGGAGGACCCTGTTTGGGTTGGTTTTGGCCAGGGGGTATTGCCACATCTGTGAGTCAGGTTGGGGTATTCAGGGTGGCTTACAGCATCTTAGAGGCCCATGATTGACCCTTGTGGTATGTCCCACAGGATAGGCCATCTCTGCATGGAGAGGCCTTTTTCAGGAGGAATGTCTTCATTGATAAAGAAGAAATATGCATCTACCTTTAAACATGTACTCTCATGGGTCTCCAGGGAACTCAATTGCTAAGCACATCAAGTAAAAAAGAATCACAAAGACAATATATTTAATAAGTAGCTCTGAGAATTCAACCACTGGATCTTGAGAGACTATACAGTCTCCCTTTTCTGCAGTCCTATAGGGCAAGAGGTCCAGGCTAAGAGAACCTCCCTAAAGCTCTGCAAAATGTCTTTCCACTGTTATTAACACTGTTCACCACCTCCTTGTGCTTCCTGCACAAATTGTCCAAGAAGGACATTCCACTAGATACAAGTCCATCCAATGATGCTGTTGGCAGAAGTCATGATGCTGTTAAGTCTTATGTTCATGGGGCTTGGGGAGAAGGAAAGGTTTTATTAACCTTGTCTTCCTGGAAACAATCAAGGGTGATGAGTCAGTTAATAGGGTAGAGAAGAACAAGTATATTGGGGAAGCAAGTATTTATTGGCACAAGTATTTATTATAAGTTTCACAGTGTCCATAACATTAAAACAAGCTGCATTACTAATAAAAGTTTGGCTCTTCCATATATCAATGCTAAAAATAATGACACTTATCTCCCTAATTCTTTTAAAAAGGATATATGGTATGATGTAATGATTAAGGTCTTCAGTCTATTCACTCCAGGAAACCAATAATGAATATCACTGTTTTTGAACTATGTATTACTTTGGGCTGAAGACTTCACACACCAGAATGACCTCTCTAAGGAGTGGGGAGGCAGGATGCTATATCATGGCCCTGACATGCACGTGTTATGCATAAATCAGCAGAATACCATGAAATGGGCAAACATGCAATGTCCAACTCAGTGACAAGAGACTTTGGACTCCCTGGTAGTGAAGAGATGAGAACTGCATGACCATAATTCTGAACAGTTTCCTCTATTTTTAACATGATTTTGGTGGCTCCAATTATTAAGTCCTCTGATCCTCCTTTGATTTGCTGTTGAAATAGTTGAAGGGTCTGTCTGCACATATTTCCAGGGAGCATCATGATTTTTAAATATCAATCATTTATGAGTTGCATTAAAAAAATCTCCCCCTCCCTGAAGTTTGTAACCTGAACACGTTATTACCAGGTCCTGGAGAGGTTCATTTGTGAAGTGGGAGATGCTCCATGACATCTGCTGTGAAGCTGGGCAGTGGGCTTTTCTCTTTATCTCTCTCACTGCAATGATTTCCCTTGTTATGAGTCTGCACTCAGGAGATCTAGGCAGCAGTGTTGGATGTTCCTGGGTGTTCCAGGTGAGGCTGTGTGTGCTCAGGTGGCATCTCCACATATCTGGGTGAAGGTAGGGGGTTCCAAAGACCTTGAACCTAAGCCGGCCTCATTCCCTCTGAGTGTAGCTCAGGGGCTCTGTCAATATTTATTTCAGGAATTATGCATAGCGAATGTCACAATCTAAGAAAGAAAAGCTATTGTACGGTGAAAACTCTGATACTTGGGGATTCAAACATTGGGCCCAGACTAGCACCATGCAAATTTAATGAGCAAAGAAAATTCCTGTATTTTTTTTTCTTTTTTTTAATTTATTATGGGTAAAAATCAAAATTCTCACAATACATACAAACATTTGCAAAATGATATATAAATATATATGCATATATGTGTATTTGCTTACAAAAATGTTATTTATATATATATATATACATATATTTTAAGAGGTGCTTAGATTACCTAAAATATTGTGTGGGAAGGGAGGGATGTAGGCAAAGGTCATGTAATATTTGCAGTCTGTGGCTTCTACAGTTAAATTCTCATTTGTTTTATTCTTTCTATAGTCTATAAGCACTTACACTTATGTGAGCTTGTTGTTCAAAAATACAGGAACATCTCCCACAGTGCACAATAAGTGAAGACAGAGGGTGAAAGGAGAGGAGGCTTTTATGAAGAGTAACTGCCAAAAAACAGAGGGAGAAAAGGATAGGAGGAAACCCTATTTACTAAGAATCCTATGCATTTTAAATCTGTGGCTCTGGATGGTGTTTATGTCTTCACTGCCTTCTGCTCTCTCTCAACACTGGGCATGCTCATTCACAAATTCTACATCAGTCTTCCCTTCCTCATCATCTATAACCTCCATACTCTAGAGCATTTTTCTTTATTTCACCTCAAATAGCTAGTTTATTTTTGCTCTCATTTCTGTCTTGCTTTCTCAAAAGTGAGATCTCACATATACATTTTTTTCATTTCTACATTCAAAATACATTCACTGGACACATATATTTATCTGTAAATTGTCTAAAATAAAATAACTGCCTATATCATAATGTTGTGTAATCAAACATTTACATAATGCATCAAAAGATGCACTGTCCAATAGGCCAGGAAAACAGCTTTCTCTCAATGAATATAATCTACTATGTTATTGATTACTGAATAATCCTTTTATTTATTTTCTGATTAGAATTATTTTTCTATTCTTTGTCCTTACTGATTAGTGCAATAGACAGCAAAACTATTTATTTTGTTATGTTTTATGGACATTCACATACCATTATCACTTATTAGTTTTTATTTTATATCTTTGCTACTTATTTTTCTAAAATTTTATTCAAAATATTAAATAGTACAATTTTAGATAAGTATTACTTCCTCAAGACAATTTATGTGTATTTCCATTGTGCTTCCCTTCCTTATTAAGACAGTAAAATATCCACCCAAGAGAAATTTTGGACTCCAGATCTACTTCTTTCATCTCTTTACAAAGCATATGCCCACAAACTCAATCTGGGCTTTGTGAGTAATTGTTTAAAGTATGTATGCGTTATGTTCTCAGAAAAGTTGTACGGTGGCACTTGTAAGTCAACCAAGGTTTAAATCATATAGTTACATATTGATCAATTATTTATAATAGAAAGATAAACTAAAATGAATTACACTAAATAATTTCCAGTTTCTGTAAATAAAGAAAGAAAATCAAAGAAATAAAAGGGAAAAAATCAGTGTACATATATATCCTTTATATATACATACAACTTCATTCAAGTACAATTTTGATTTGAAGGACCTAGAGACAGTATTATTTAAGTGATAAAGGCCTCTAAGACTTTTTTCAAACATACTATAAAGTAATAGACAAAGTGAACAAATCTTATACGAGTTTATAATCTATCACTTGCTTGACAGCTTGGAGGAACCCATGCTACAATCAATTGTTACCTTAAAGCAAGTGCATGTGTATTTGACATTTTACCACAATTTCTATCTTTAAATTTGATTCAGTAATTCATACCAAAAAACCTGCTATCTCTAAAAGCATTTTATCCACTAACACTGCAGATTGTGTAGACTCTATTCCCAGAATTTCTAAACACATTTAATGTGTTACCTAAAACTGTGGTCATTTTGAGCAATATCATTATCTTAAATTATGTTCAAATTACTTGAAATATCCTGAGTAGTTTTCCTGAAAGAAAGAAAAAATGTTACTTAAAAGCAAAGCATTATCACATATATCCTTGCACATTACAGTTTGGGAGAACAAAGAAATGTATTCTTAAAACACTGTATTTGGATCCAACACCAGATATTTTAGAAATTAGTTACAAATTTGGTAACTTTTTAAAGTAGCATTAATAATACTTCCAGAAGAAGTATGATAAAGAAATTTAAAACAAACAGAATAAATATAAAGTAATACTTAGCTCCACACTGTGGACACTTAATTGAATTCCACTCTAAAAGTGTAGATAAAAATTTTTATATTCATTGTTTGCAATTTTTAATTTCCAAAGCACCAAGGCAAAATAAAGAGAGACTCACATCTCATTATAGTAGCAATTGCCTATGCCAAACATCTGCACAATATAGTATAAGATGTCAAGCAAATAAAATTACATAATAAGCAAACTCAGATCACAGTACTTTAAAAACATAATCATTGATTATCTTCAGAGAAGGCATTGCCTCATTAACCTTCTGGTCTGGATGAAGATATTCCACTGTATTGGAATAATGACCATCATGACATTTACTGTTTTGAACCGAAAGGAACACCTTTCATTTCTTGTGATGATTTAAACAACAGCAATAAAAAAGCTAACATAACATTTAAAAAAGAAATGGCTGTCTTCCTCTTCCATATTTGAGGATGGAGTCTTAATAGATTTCACTCACTGTTCCATTTCCATGTAACCCTGGTTTTCTTCCAAGGCTTCATCAGAATTGTTGTCTCTGGGGCTGGTGGTCCAGTCAGAGTCTGGTTCTCCACAATCTCCATTATCCACAATGTCTTTGGCTGTGGACAGAGAACTGCTCAGCATGAGTAGACCCTCCTCATCTATACTATGATCTGCATTGATATCAGGTTCCTCTTGAGACAGAGATGCAGCAGGGGAGATGCTTCTGCTCTTTTCTCTTTCCTAGTTGTATGAGGCAGGCTGCTACTGACCTGAGAAATAGATGGTGTAGACTCATGCAGAAACCTTTCATATTTGGAGTAGAAACATCTGGACTGAGTACAGGTTGGTTTAGTGACTCAGTCTGTGATAGAGCACTGGACAGTGTATCTGATGAAAGCAGGAGCTCTAGCACCAGTGGCTGTGTCAGCCTCCCAGGGACCTGGGCACAGGTGCAGGCAGCAGCTTCACATGCACGACCTCTCTCCTTATCAGTTTGAATAACTAACCACGTGATATCTATCAGTGTTTTTAGTTGTCCATCATCATTTGTAAGAGATAATTTGCCTTTCCAACATCAACTGATTTATTTTTATTGTCTGTTTTAATAGTATAAGCCTTTAGATCACTTTTAATAGACAGTGGTTCAAGCAAGCATCTCTATTTTCTTTATGACTTTAATGAGAATTTTTCTATTGTCTGTGACAAAGATCCTAAGCAGGGTAATTTGTGTATGCAAGTCTTATGAATTGATCAACTGCTTCTTTGGGTATGAGTCTATTATACCTTATTTTGAATCAAATATGGTTATATTTTCTCCAAAAGACATTAGCTATATTTAGGTTTTCTAAATTGTCTAATGAAACAGAATAGAATATCACAAAATGGACATATGTTAGATAAGGTAGTATGTGATCAACTTGTCCAACTGTAGAGAATTATACAAATGCATGAATTTATTAATTTATTTACTTTCAACTAAAGCCAACCACATTTCTGCATGATCTATTTTTTGATTATTTATTCTTGTTTTTGGCTCTGCCCTGGTATGTATATCATCCACATGGGATCAGAAAATCAAACAAGTGTTTCAGAATTGTTGTTCCTGGGATTTTTGGCAAGGCCAGAAATTCAACTCATTCTCTTTGCTTTGGTCTGCTCCTGTCCATGTTCCTGGTTACCTCCACTGGGAACCTGCTCATCATCCTGACCATCGTATCAGACTCCCACCTCCACTTGCCCCTGTACTTCTTCCTCTCCAGCCTTTCCTTTGCTGACTTTGGTTCACCTCCACCACTGTCCCAAAAGTGCTAGTAAGCATCCATACTCAGAAAAAGTTGTCACCTATTCAGGCTATCTCACCCAGACATTCTCTTTCATTGTTTGTGGATCCCTGGAGAGTTTACTCCTGGTATTAATGGCCTTTAATGGCTTCATGACCATCTGTCACCTCCTGCACACATGGCCATTATGGATCCCCAGCTCAGTGTCCTGCTGATTTTAGGGTCCTGGTCTCTCACTGTCTTGATGTCCTTACTCAAGACCATGCCCCTCTTGAAGCTCTCCTTCTGCACAAATATAGAAATCCCACACATTTTGGTGACATTCTTGAAATCCTAAAGCTCACCTGTTCTGACACCCTCATCAATAACCTATTTGAGTACTTTGTGGTTACAGTTATAGGCTTTTTCCCTCTCATTGGGATCCTCTTCTCCTGTTCTCGGATTGTCTCCTGCATTCTGAGATTTCATCAGCCAGAGGCACATATAAAACCATTTCCACCTGTGGCACTAATCTTTCATTTTCTCCTTGTTCTATGACATGCATTGGTGTCTCCTTGAGCTCTGCAATCACTCCGTCCTCTAGGAAAAGGCTGGTGGCCCCAGTGATATTTGCCTTGGTCACCCCATGCTGAACCACTTCATTTAAGCCTGAGGAACAAGGACATGAAGGTGGCCTTGGGGAGGCTCCTTTACTGGGAGGCCCCCTTTCAGTGTTGGGGGACCATTGTCACTAACAGGGTTCACAATACTAAGGACAAAAGCAATATTTTAACTTTATCTGCATTTACATTTATGAAAGGAACTGTTTCTTTAGATCATCCTTTTGGCTATTCCTGCCCTCATGACAGTTTATAAAGATATATCCTGGGGAACATTTAAGAATTTCTAACCAATAAATTTAAATTTGTATAAATAGAAATTGGTATGCTCTCCATTATATTTAGGGTTGTTGTGGATATTTTATGAAAATAAATTTTATCTCATAACTGTAATAAATATCCTTACATTATATCCTTATGAGTTTATGTTTATTTTGGTACCATACTAAAGAATGATTTACATAGATGTTTTCTGATTTACCTGATGGAAAAATTTTAAAGATTATCCACCTTTTCATCTGGCTGACTTTCCTTTCATTCATGACAACTTTACTAATTTTTCTATTAATTCACAATATGGATTTCTCTCAGTTTGAGTGCTGTATGTTTTCCATGTTTGTAAACACATTGCCTAATATCATTCTTGATATGGAGTTTATGCTCAGTGAATATTAATTGAAAAGAGTGACAAATGGATCGATCATACGTGGTCAAATTTGAGGTACAGTCAGTCTGACCCTTAAAATACAGATTTATTGAATTAATAATATTTTAATGTGAAGTTCCTTGATTGTTATACAATTGAGCTTTTTTCTGGTATATGGTTTATTTGTATTTATTCTATCTGAAATTTATCTTCTTAAATATAATGTTTTAACGTGGCATTTTAGGTCTACATGGTTACATTTTGTATAGCACAGAGTGTTCTAAATATTTTCACTAGTTTTTCATTTGCTTTTATTTTCTTTATATTGTTTGACATACAGTTTCTTAATGAACATGCATGCATCAATCAAGTTCCCAGTTCTTTCTTTCATGTTCCTCCCATCTAAATTTATGCTCAAAAAGGTAAGCTATACTGCATCTAGAATCTCATGCTATTTTAAATCTTCCCTTCAACTTTAGTTATCATAATAACTAATGTTAATAAAGGAATGTAACATATTTTGCTCTCAATAAATAAATAATTGCCTTAAAACCATTGATTTCCACATCTTTCATTTCTTAATATTTTTGCTTTTAAATATTTTTCTTTTATTCTTTTTAAAAGAAGGTTTAGATTTCATAAATATTACATTGAAAATACAGTTTATTCCCATATATCTCACTCCCTCCCCTCCCACACGTTTTCCCATTAACAGCATCTTTTATTGTGTGGTAAATTTGTTACAATTGATGAACACATACTGAAGCATTGTAACTAATCAGAGTCTATAGTTTATATTATGGTTTACACTTTGCACCACACAATTTTATAGGTTTTGACAAAATGTATAATAGCCTGTATCCATAATTGCAATGTCATGCAGAACAGTTCCAATGTTCCCAAAATGACCCATGTTATACCTATTCTTTCCAATTCCTCCCCTCAGAATCTCTGGTGTCCACTGCCTTTATATAAATAAGTTATTCCAATATTAGAATAATAACTCTACTTTAGTTCATAGTTGCATTCCTGCAAAATGTTAGTTCATTCCTCAATCTTGAGGAATTTGGGATGGTGATGCCCACTCTGATTCCAGTTGAGAAGGGGCTTAGATCCCATGGAGCACATAGGTGATACTGTCTTGCTTGCAGTTGTAGATACTCTGTTTTTGGTGATGGTCACTGTATTAGTCAGTCAAAGAGGTGCTAATGTAAAATACCAAAAATGGGTTGGTCTTTATAAAGGGTATTTATTTGGGGTAGAAGTCCACAGATACCAGGCCATAAAGCGTTGTTTCTTCTCTCACCAAAGTCCATTGCCACGTGTTAGAGCAAGACAGCTGCCAGCGTTTGCCAGGGTTCAGGCTTCTGGGGTTCCTCTCTTCCCGGGGCTGCATTTCTCTCCGGGTTTAGCTCCTGTTTCCTCCACAAGGTCAGCTGTAGATGATCAGGCAAACAGCTTGCTTCTCTTCTCTTCTTTCCAACATCAAAACTGCTTCTCAAAAGACTGCTTCAACTCTGTTCTTTGCCTTGCCTTTTATATTCAATTCCCCACCCACCAAGGGGTGGGGCTCAATGCCCTAATCATAACCTAATCATGCCCAGATTAACAGATCAGTTTACAAGCATGATTCAATTATATTTTTGGAATTCATAATTACATCAAATTGCCCAATGGCCACAGTCACTGTATACCATCATCCTTTTTTTAATTGTTCTGGGTGAGTCTGATGAATTGGAGTCTGCTGTGTTGGCTGAAATTCTGCTGGGATTCAGGACTCAATAGATGTATGAATAGCTGGAAGATTTAAGTCTCTAGGACAATATTTAATGGGTATAGTGCTAATTATAAGTTAGAATAAAAAGGGGCTTAACAACCATGTGTAGGAAAATTTTAAATGAGATGATCTCCTATACATTGGGGGATAGGTTATCATATATATCAATGTAAGGCCCACTGACAGATTGCTGAATTCCTGGGGTTGTCTGCCCTGCCTATAGTTTCCAGATATCTCTTCAGCTCCCAGCAGCCCACAAATGCCACTTTTTATTTATAATAACTCATTATTTAAATGTATTTGGTTGTGATTATTCTGATGCATTAATATATATATTTTCCCCTAATCCACTTTCACAATATTGTGATAAACACAGCTTAATTACATATTTAATAAAGAGAAAGACAAATCTCCTTTTTTTATCCCTCTTAAAAATTATCTTGTTTATTATTCTTTGTGGAAAACATGGAATAGTTGCAGTTCCAATATGCATCTGGGCAGTTTCATTTATTGCAGAAATCTGATTTTTGTTAGTGGGGCAATATACAACCCAAACTACAATCTAGGCTTTACAATATATATCAGTTTTCTGTTGTTGTTATAAGAATTGACATCTAATTAGTGCTTCAAACAATATAAACATTATCTTTTAGTTCTTGATGTCAGTTTTCCAAAGTGGTCCAAACTGGTCTATTTTCAGTGTGCTGGAAGAGATGTAGTATGTTGTGGATGCTCTAAGGAAATGCCTGTTTTTCCTGCATTTTCCAGATTCTATAGAATACTTTAGTTCAACTTCCCACTCCATTTTCTAAGCTAATGAAGGCTGGTCACGTCTTTCTCACATCACATCACTCTATCACAGGCTTGTCTGTCTTCTTCCTGATCATTTAAGGTCCATTGTGATTCTTCCTGATCATATAAGGTCCATTTATCAGGCCCACCCTGATAAATCCAAAAAAAATCTCCTTACCTTAAGGTCAGTTGATTTGCAATTTAATTCTTTCTGCTGTCTTTATTCTCATGTGCCAGGTTGTTTAATTTATTCCAAGGTTAGAGGGATTAGGACATGCACATCTTTGGGAAGCAATTATACTGCCTAAAATAACATGTGCTGTGATTTTAGCTAAAGAGATTTAAGGTGAAGTCTTAGGTGGAGCTTCTATGTAAATCTGTACTTTCTTTAATAAAAATAAACAGTCTCAGGGGAGGCTGCTGAGTCCTACAAGTGGGGCTTCCCCCTGGTATTCTTTCCTTCACAGCCATTTTCTGTCCCTTCATGCCCCTGATTGGAGACAGGAGCCAAGCAGGGCTGCATTGAAGGTTGAAGTTGAACAAAGTCCAGAAATCTTTTTAGAGTGGTCCCTAAGCACCAATCACAACACATTTCAATAGTATTTTGTGACAAAGTATGGTGCCAGTTCTACAACAGATGCTTCTCAACTAGGAATTTCTGCAGACTATATTGGATGAAGTCATGTTATACACTTTCATGATGATACTGAGGACATCATGAAAGATAATGAAGACACAAATGGCTCAAAAAAAAGTTTTGGAGAACAAGGTATATATCTTCAAATTGCAAATGTGGCAAGAAGAATGAAAAATGTCATACCTCAAATGGGAAAGATCGCAAAAGATGCCAAAGAAAGTTCTTAAGAATGTGTGTGTGCATTAGTTTTATAATTTCTGAAGCAAGTGAAAAATGCCATCCAGAGAAATGGAAAATAATTAGTGGAGAGGATATTCTTTTTGCCATGTCTACCTTCCCCTTTGACAGTTATGTTGAATCTCTGAAATTATACTTTCAGAAATTCAGAGAGGCTAAGAAAGGAGAGAAAAAATTGGTGGAATGGTCACAGCTACAAATGGACTCCGAGAAAATCTTCTAGAGGAGGTATATTCTAACTAGTTTCCAGCTGGCCTATAACTTCACATAGTCAACAGCAAAATGTTATGGTTTGTGCAACAGCATATAAACATATTTCTGGTGTTCAACAAATTCAGTTTTCATGATCTGAAGAAATGATGAAATAGGGAATGTTGAGAAGTAGATGAGGTTGTACAACAAGCACTGAGCTTGAGATGAGTGTCAGGTAGTGCATATTTATATTGGTGATAGCCTTGAGGTTCTATCATTCTCTTTAAACATATAATTTAACTCTCACTTTATTCTAAAAAATGCATGCAATTAATGAGAGAACAATTGGAAAAAGTTTTCCTTCACCAACTCCTTTACTTACCTGCTTCCCTAAGTCAGAGTTTCTCCCACTGGTGCAGTTGGAATTTGCCACCCCCTCCCATCTGGAAAACTGCACTTCTTTATTCAGGGATGCCTGGAGTCATCACTTTGTGAACATTTTCTTTTGACTTCCTCACAGGAAGATATTTTCTTTCCTGCAACTAATATGAGAGGAGGGTCTATGATTTCTGTTTTCCTTTTACTAGATACCAAGCTTTCTTTTATTCCCCTAGACTGTGAACTCCTTGAGGGATATAGCAAAGTGCTACATAAATAGTCCAGTTGGTGGCTGAGTTAAAATAGTAAATGAGTGCAGGTGAGTGTGAGCACAAAAGTTCAATGTGGATCACAATGTAATAAAAGTATTTCTTCTGCTGGGAGTTGGTAATAATTTTTGAAACCACTTCACTAAAGTCTAGAAAACTCTACAAAGAAGGCCATTCCCAATAAGAGGGAAAAGGCATTTGAATGGAGAGCCAAGCATAAGAGCAAGGTATGAAAGAGAATGCGCAGTGTGGGAGCCGAGGTTCCTCCAGACACTAGGGTCACAGACAAAGCAAGTGTTCCTGCTGCTCCTGCCTTGTCATGGTCTCCACATCATGCCCTGATCTATCTGCTATTCCTGTGTCTATCCTATATTTATTTGACCACACTAGTTTATATATTTTCCCATAGCAGATGCAGCATGTCCCTTATTCAGTTTTCTTTGGTAGCATTTTCTTCTTTATCTTTATTGGGCTTTGAGTTTTGTTTTGATTTTTGAAAATCCAATGGATACAACACAATTCTGTGTCTGTACCTCATCAATATGCAAAGGACTTCCCCAACCATTCTCTATAAAAACCTGCACATGTCATGACTATCTACTACTTGGATTTATCTTTCTTCATTTGATATATCCCTGAGGGCATTAAGTTGCTTGCACTGGGCTGTGCTACATTGACTCTCAGATGACATCAGATAAATATTATTGGTTCCATTCTCCCTGATGATTTCCTGCAGCCTCCTCTGGGCTCTCCACCTTATCTGGATGCTACCTTTGAATGTCTGAATTTCTTCCATGGAGGTTGATAATGGAGACTAAAGCTCTCTCCAGACAAGACAGTAGGAAGGAGTCAGACATTGGTCTCCCACCTAGATTTAGGAACCCAAAGAAACAACACTGTCCAATCCAGCTCAAGATTGCACAGGATGAGGGACAGCAGAAGAGAAGATATCTACAGCTTTCTTTTAGTTGCTCATTACCACATTTCCCTCTGGATCCCTCAATAGCATATTCCTTGTTGCTTCACCCCTGTGCCATCATTTCCCTTTGAGACACTGGTCAGGAGACAATGAATATGTTTTCTGCTCACTCTCTTCCCAAGATACCAGATTGCATCAGATAAATGCAGCTTTTATCACTCCTCTTCCTCATGGATTCTAATGCCTTTCATAGGTCTAACCTTCTAGCATCATTTCCATCCTTTGAATTAAAGGTTTCAACATATTTACTCAAACAAAGCTATTTTCACTAGTCTCTTGGAACCCAAGGCATTGACTTGGGGTGAGGATACAAACCTTGTTGTTCTTTCCAAAATATTCTTTTCCCTTTTCAACAATGTGGATAACTGTGTTCCTTGGATATGAAACCATATGTAGTTCACCCTGTGATTTGATAATACTTTTTTCCCAATCAATTAGGAATATCCTACCCATAATGCAAGTTAGGAAGTAAAATTTTTCCTTTATTTAAAAATATTAGCTAATTGAAAGATATATATTTGTTCTCTTTTTGCAACATTACCTGAACGTATCACATATTTATAGGGATTTTATCATTGAAATCTTACAAAAATCCATTCTATAAAAGCAATACTATTATGAACCCAATTCTACATTTGCAGAAAGAGGTGGGGTTCAGAGATTTAAGTATCTGACTAAAGTTATGAGCTGAGTAAGAGCTAGGACATTTCTGGGAACCCTAATGATGTTTCCAGTTCTCAGTCTCTCAACCAGTGGATTTCAATCATGAAAGATTCTGGTTCCGTGGGGCTCAATGGTAATGCCTGGAGAAATAGTCTGAGTAAGTGCTTATCTTCAATCTTTTCTGTTTCAAAATGGAAGCCATTTTCTAACTATTTTTGTTACTATGGTACTGTAAAGTACTGAAGAATGTCCAGCATACTGAGCTAGACTAATTTTTACAAAATGCAGAATACAATGAATTGACAAATCAATGCAGTTTCTAGCATTACAATTACACAAACCATAAATGCTCTCTTAGATTTCTTTAAAAATCCTAATTTTTACTGATATTTCATTTCTTCTTTTATTAAATTTTTATTTATTAATGAATGTGTGTGTCTAAAGATTCCCATACACCATGTTATTATTAACAATTTTCATTGGTGTGGTACATTTTTTACAATATATAAAAGTACCTTTTTATAATTATACTATCAACTATAGTCTATGATTTAACTTAGACTTCACATTTTCTGTTGTGCAGTTCCATGTATTTTTGTAGGTTATATTATAGTATCATACACACAACCTACCATTTCCCATTTGAACCACATTCAAATATAGATTTTAGTGCTGTCAATTATATTCACAATGTGCTAACATTAATACCATCCATTACCAAAATTTCATATTACCCCAAAGGAAATCTGCATTTTAAGCCTTAACTCCCTGTTCCCTAGTCCCAACCCTCATCTTCTGGAAAACCATATATTAGATTTTGGCTCTAAGATTTTTCTTATTCTATTTAGTTCATATCAGTAATATCATACAATATTTATCTTTTTAGATCTGGCTTATTTCACACAACATTTTTTCTCAAGGTCCATCCCTGTCGTCACCCCTACCAGAACTTCATTGCTTTTTCCAGCTGAATAATATTTCATTGTGCATATATATCACATTTTGCTTATCCATTCATTGGATGATGGAATCTTGTGTGGCTTCCATCTTTTGGTAATTGTGAATGATGCTGCTATGAACCTCGATATGCAAATATCTCTTCCAGTCTCTGCTTCGATTCTTTAGGTCTATACCTAGAAGTGGAATTGCTGTGTCATATAAAAATTATATACTTAGCTTTCTGAGGAACCACAAATAGCTGTTTCATTTTGGATTCCCACCAACAATGAGTGTGTATTCTTATTTCTCCATATTTTATAAACATTGTCTCATTTAAATTTTTATAACTTTTTTTTATGTGATTGGTATTATTGTCCCTTAATTACAGATGAGGGAGTAAAAGCTTACAGAAGTTAGTTTATTAGCTCAAAGTCACACAGGTGTTGAAGAAGAAGAGACAGGACTTAAACCCAGAGCTATCTAAAGTGATGCTAGTCTCTTCAGCATCACATATTGACTCCAGTGAATCATGATGATAATAATAGTTAAACTCCAAAGGAATCAGGAGTCCTTTTATTTTAAACTCCCTTTCCTTGAACTCTGCTCTCTGAACAAGGAAGATCTGTCTCTGGTGGATAGAGCCTTAAAACAAAACAAACCAAAGAGCTTCCACTGGCAACCTGTGTTTTCTATAATGTAACACATCTCCATGTCTTGGTATTCTAATTTATTTTGTAAACTGGTGATAGGGAAATAAGATTTTCTGGATGATTTATTTTACACTCTTTGATTTTTAGTGAATTTGAGCATATTTTAATATTTATAAGTATTTGGATTTTTTTGTCAGAATCATTGCTTCACAACCATTGATTGTTAAGAGTATTTTTTATTCTTATTAAAAAACAATGTTTTAAATATATACATCATTATATTTGTTAAGGTCCTGTATGTTGAACAATATATAAATGTTCTCAATACATTCCTTAGTTCTTCAATCTTGGTCATTTTTTATATTTTTGATACTTGGTTTTTAATGGGCATGAGTCTACCAGTTATGTTATCAGTTTTATTTTTTTTTTGTATTTTTTTCACCTTAGTGTATTGTCATTTAGTTAGTTTACACTTCCTTCTAGTAATCTTATGCAATTTTTATCTTTACTCCAATGTCAATTTACTCTGGTAATTTGTGTTAAACTCAGAATTTAACTTTATTTTGTTGCTAAAAAATGACCAATTATGCAATCATCATTTATTTCAAAATCCTCCTTAACATTTATTTTGAAACTACTTTATAATATTTCACTCCTGGACTTAATTGCAATCATTCTGTATTAATATATCTATTTAGATGTAAGCACATTTCCCAATGTTTTGATAATCTAAATTTATTACATAAATCATTTAATATTGTATTAGTCAGCCAAAGGGGTGCTGATGTGAAGTATTAGAACTCTGTTGGCTTTTATAATGGGTATTTATTTGGGATAGAATCGTAGTTACCAGACCTTAAAGAGTCTAACTCAAGGTACTATAAGAGATTCTTGCTCACCTAAAGTCATTTGCCACGTGTTGAAGCAAGATGGCAGATGATGCCTGCAAGGGTTCAGCCTTCCTCCTTCCTCTTAAGGCTCTGCAGCCCCAGCTTCTTCTCTGTAGCCTGGCATAAAGTTCATCATTCTCCCTGAGGCTTGTTTCTTTCCTGGTTCAGCTGCTCTGTTCTCTCCACAAGGTCATCTGCAGGATTTCAGGCTCATCTCTCTTCCCAGAGCCACTGGATCCCAACTGATGAGCTGTCTGTCTTCCTCTCTGTTCTTCTTCTCTGTGTATTTACTTCTTGAGGCTCCAGCATCAAAGACTCACATTCTCTTCTCTGCTGTGTCATTTTCTCTCTGAGTCCCCGCCCACCTAGGTAACAGATACACAATATCCTACTGATGTGTCTGAATCAAAGCCTTAATCATAATTTAATAAAGTAAAAGTGAAACCTCTGAATTTAATACAAACTAATATGCCCAGAGGAAAAAACCAGTTTACAAACACAATCCAATATTTTTGGAATTCATAAACATTACCAAACTTCTACTGATGTAAGCCTATTTCCCAATGTTTTGATAATCTAAACTTTATTACATAGTTCAATTGCAGTAATCCCAAATCTCCTCCCTTTACTCCATATTGTGAAAATTACTCACCAAATTATTATTGATACCAAATCCTTGATATTCCCATATCCATCCTGGCATTTTTCCTCAGCAGAACACTGAATTTTTGTTGGTGGAGGGTGTCAATATACTTAGCTCTAAACCACAATCTCACAGCCATCCCAGGAATACAATGTTATCATATGTATTAGTTCCTATTTCTTCTGTAACAAGTTAATCCTAGTGGTTTAAAACAATATAAATTTTCAATCTGTCAGTCCTGGAGGTCAAATGACCAAAATCATTCTCATTTTGCAAAAAATCCTATTATATGTAGTGCTGTATGATTTTCCATAGTCTCTAAGGAAGAATCATTTTCTTACTTCTCCCCCTTATAGCAGCTGCCCACTTTTCTTAGATCTGGGCCCCTACCATCTTCAAAGCTAGAAAAAAATTGTCCTTTGAGTTTTTCTCACACTTTGACAGTCACTTTTCTGCCTTTCTCTTTCACATTTTGGTCCTAGCCCAATAATCCAAGATAATTGCCTCAAATAAAAGTCAGCTGATTAGCAACATTAATGCCATCTGATAATTTAGTTCCTTTTTGACTTGTAACAACATATTTAAAGTTCCATGAATTACATATACATCCTTGAAAGGCCATTGTTATTTTTCTCTTACCATGTGCAACATTTAGGCCAAAGAAATGTTATCTTAAGTCTGTTTTAGGATTTAGTAGGAAAATATGTATAATCCTAATTTAAAAATAGAAAGAACAAAAAGAGATGACACTCACAAACAGAATGCTGACCAAAAAGTTGGACACATAAGAATATACATTATATCATGCATTATATAAATGTCAAAAAGGGCAGAAATAACCTGTTCTGCTTGAATTCTACAAAGTTGTTACCCTGGGGATGGGACATTAACAGGCACAAAGAATCCTCTTAGAATCTGGTCATGATCCGCATTTTTTTCTGGCTTCTGGTTACAGGGGCTATTTTAGTTTTCGAAAATTCATTGAATTTGTGACAGGACATTTTCAAATTCAAAAAGAATTTCTTTTGAAGTCCAGCTGACACTGTCTCAATTTACCAAGTTGCTGTGACAAATAACTCACAATGGGTTGGCTGAAACCTGAATTTTTTGGCTCACATTGTGGCTAGAGGAATACCAAAATCATGGCACCAGCAAGGCAATACTTTCTCCCCAAAGTCTGTAACATTCTGGAACTGGCTGCCCGTGATCCTGGTTCTCCTTGGCTTTTATACCTGCCTCACATAACATGATATATTCTCCTTTCTGTTTGGGGTTCCATTGATTTCTGGCTTCTGGCTCATCCTAGTCATTTTTCTTACCCTTGGTTTAAGTTTCTATTGTTATGTCTGAATTTATTCTCCTTATCTGAGACTCCAGTCATCTGGAATAAGACCAACCTCATTTAGGTGGGCCACAAATAAAAAAAAATAGCATCTTCATTAGATCTTATTTATAATAGTTATTTGGGATTAAGAATATTTCTTAGTGGTCTACATAATTCAATCTATCTCATCCTTCTATAGTGAGAAATTGTAGAATGTTCTATTTGGGAGCCTTACCCATCACATGCCCATTTCTGTGTTCCTGGATTTACTGTAAATTAATCCATCCTTCCCTCCACACTGCTTCCCACAGGGCTTTCCACATTCTTCTGGATCATCAATAATGCATAGGTGAAACAAGAAGTCTCCTGATTTTTTAATCAATAAGCCATACATGAGGTCCCTGGGCTTACTGTGGAATCTGGAAGGAAAAGGGCTAATTTTTCATAGCCTAGGAATGATGAGCTGGAGGTGAGAGAAATGGAGGTATTATTTATATTTGAATGAGCCATGACATTCTGAAATAGAATTTCCATGGATTTATATTAAGTATATAGTTTGACTCTCACCTTCTTCATCAAGACATTAATTCAGGGTGGAAGTGGAAGTCTTGGATTTTAAAGGGTCCCTATAATATTTTGCTGAATTGTTTAGCGGTGTGGTAGGTAGTTTGCAGAGATGAGCACAGCTTTGAAACTTTCTCCAAATCCATCTATTTTGCATGGGACTGTGCAGCTAGTCCTGTCAAGAAGTGAAGATTTTAATGGACTTTGGATTTGAAGCTTGACTTTACTGTCTTATTTATTTTGATCAAGATAATTTAGTGGAAGTGCCAGCTTTCCTCAAGAGACATTGGGGTGTTTCTGCTTCCTTTTCAGGAACCGTGAGCCTGCCATTTCAACAGCACCAGACTACCTGCTAGAAGATGGTGGTACACATGCAGCAGATAGCAGTTGTCTCTGTAAAGGCCACTCTAACCTAGCCTGTATCCAGAAAAATCACAAGTATGAATGTGGGTCCAGTTACTATCAGAAGAACCTTTCCTGTTGACACAGCTGAATACAGCCCATAAGGAATGTTATCGAGAGCAACACAAATCCAAACTATACATGGCTGCAGTCATATACTATTATCTTAAATCCTTTATTTTGGAATGGCCTAATATGCAGCAATACCTAACTGATATCAATATGAACAGAATAATCAGGTGCTTATTTTTAGGTTTCGTTCAGATGTTTGAAGACAGCATTCATGATCACACTATTATTCCAGGTGATTTCAGACAAGTGTATTAAAAAATTGACTAGTTTTGAGATTCCATTCAGGTACAGCAGTGGATGTGGAATGGACATGCATATTTGTCCAGGAATACCTTCTGTGCTGACTCAGAACACTCCATTCACAGAGTAATACGTGGGCTGGATTTCAGTCTCTTGTGTAAGTCAGCCCAACATCGTGAGTCTTGAATGGAGGTTTGAACATTAAGACTATATAAATTGGAAGCTAAAGTCAACCCATAGGTTGTACACTAATGAAACCTTCAATGTTTATGAAGGAATTTAGAGAAAAGGCACATGTTTTGTTTTGAGGAATGGAGAGAGACATTTATTTTCCACTAAAATAATACAGAACATGGAACCCAGTCCTGCACCCAAATATATAAAACATCTTGCACATGGAAACCATGTAAAACAATTATTTTCCTTGATAATAAAATGTTAGATTTAAAATTTTGATCCAATGTATTTAAAGTCATATCTGACTATAAATTAGGCTCTCATTCAAGAAATTTCAAAATATATTAATTTTGCATAGAATCATAATTTCTGAGGGTTTGAGCCCTGCAATCACATCACTTTGTCAATTCCTGGAAAAATGCATTTTATGACTTTCCACTAAATAATATTTTCAGAGTCTCTTTATGTCTTTATTCCTCAAAATGTACATGAAAGTTTTCAACATGTGTGTAAACACAGCATACATCACTCAGGCTGATGCACTTATCTGTGCATTATGCATAGCAAAAGAACAAATATCCACTACTAAAGTCATACCATAAAATAAACAGACATCTGTGAGGTGAGACACACAGGTGGAAAATGCTTCATATTTCCCCAGAGCTGATGAGATTACATGTATAGAGGAAACAATCTTAGAAAATGAGTAAATGATGCCAATGCTCATCACCCAGCAGCCCACCTGCAAAATATATCACTTTGTCACTGAGGAAGGTGTCAATACATGCAAGTTGGACAATCTGATTATATTCACAGAAAAAGTGGAGGATATGCAAGTGTGTACAAAATGACAGTTCCAACACTAGTAAGCTTTCTACCGAATCACAGGGAACACTTATAATCCAGTACCCCAATACTTGCAGGATACAGAATTGGGGGTTAATAATGATAAAGAAGTACAGGGAATGACAGAAGGCCATGAAGTAATCATAAGGCATTGGGCAAGGAGGGAGATCTCCAACACTAAAAAAGGTAAAAGTATATCTGAGTGACAGCTTCCATAGGTTATGACTCTGATCTGCATCTGGAAGTTCACTGGCATCTTTGAGACAATGATGGAGGATAAACAGATGTCTCTAAAAGATAGGTAGGTAAGGTAAAATTATATTGGAGCATGGATTTGGGAGTCAGTGATGGAGACCAAGGTTGATGAGCAGGTTCCCAAAGATGGTAACCAGTACATGGACAGCAAACAGTTGAGAGTGCAATTCTGATTCCTGTGGAAATCCCAGGAGTAGAAATTCTAGAATTGTCTTTGATTTCCTGATTCCAAGTGGTTGGTGTGACTATCTGAAAATAAAGAATATGATGAATTATTAAACAAGCATTACTAATCTACCTAAAACTTTCCCTTTTACAGATAAGAAATACATTTCTCAAATTTGTTCATGAATCTGGTCCCCTTTAGGTGATCCTTTGAGCAATCTCCAATTAGGGATTTCTGTCCCACTTTCATATAATTCTCAAAATACTCATGTATTCTTTGGAACTGAATAGAATTTCATTCTCTTAGGAGAATACATATCATGTTCTGACTTTTTGTCATTCATTGTCTAGCAAATTGTTTAAGGTATGAAAAAAAGTGTCTGCATTCTTTTGAAGAAGAAATAATATAAACAATAAACACATAATCATAGCATTCCATATTATTACAAGTGCTGCAATGAAAAGAAAGCAAGTAAAAAAAAAAAAAGAAGATGATAAGGCCATGCTATTTATCCCACTGGGTTCAGGCAATACCAACATACAAGGTGATCTCTGAACAGTGACTTCATATAAGAGAAAGCATGAACCACTAGGTTATCTAGGGAAATTTGTGCTCTGCAGAGGGAATGCCTCGGGCAAAGGCCCTAAGGAAAGGCAGCTTTAGGATGTTCAATGTCAACAAGGAAGCCAATGTGGCAGTGGAATGAGTAAAGAAGAGAGTGATGACAGATGGAGTCTGAGAAGTTTAAAGAACCAGGTGGCCTCATGGCTGCTGAAACTTTAAAACACAGAGAGTTTCTACTACACGTGACATAACTCTTGCACATTATTAATTTTGTTGCAAATATTTCCCCCCAAATTAAAAGGAGTCACTTCTATTTCCATTGTTAAGTTTGCATCCAAAGTTTATGATTTATGAGACAAATATAGGAAATTATGAGTTCTGATATCCCTAGTATGTGGATGGCTCTACTACTCACCTGGATGGTTACTCAGAGAGGATGTTCTCCAGGTGGAAGTCTAAATTTCTTACTAGGTGTTTACTATACTAACTGGACTTCCATTCCTATTACCTAATTGTTAAAAATGACCCCCTGAAATGCTAAATTCAATGGAATCCTCCTTTTTTAAAATAAAATAAATATAAAATGCATTAATTAATTAAGTAAGCAAGGATAACTCTCATATCTGGGCTAGACAAAATTAGAACTCAGATAACGTCAAATAAAAGCTCTCAGTTTCCCTTCAACCTGACTCCATCCTGCCATATCTACTTGGCTCTCTGACTCACCAGGATGGTTTCTCAGAGTGAAGGGTCTTGAGGTGGAAGTCTTAATTCCTCCGTGAGTCTTTGATGATGGAGAACAAAGCTCCTTCTCCAAACAAGACAGCAAGAAGGAGTAAAGAATAGGTCCCCCAGCCAGAGCGAAGAGCCCAAAGAAACCGCTATGCCCCATCTAGCCCAAGGCTGCACAAGCTGAAGCACAGTCACAAAAGAGGTATTTACAGCTTCCTCATACCTGCTCCTTAGGCACTTTTGGCTCTTGTAACTCAAACCACTGATCCATAATATCCAGTTGGTAAACTAATCTGAACAGAAAAAAAAAAAATCTTTGCTGATTTTCTGTTCTATTCCATAAATCTAACCACATAACTGCCTATCAAATCTTTCAAAATAAAAATTTCTCCAAGTCTAAGACTGAGGAACCTATCTTGAGTAGATCTCTTGGATCTCAAAGCACTGATTTTGGGTGATGACACTCCCCTTATTGTTTCCTCCAAAAATTTCTTATTCTTCTCTTCAACCAAGAGGAGAACTGGGTTCATTTGACATAAAACCATGGATACTAAACTGCTTTGCTTGAGGACATTTTAACAAAACTATTGGGAATGAAATGATTGTAACACAAATTAGGACCTGCTATATATTCCCTTATTTATAAAAAGTTTATTAATTATAAGAAATATATTTAGATCTTTTATAGATCATGACCTGTTAACAACAAGTTCTAGAGAGTGTCTCATTTAATTTTACCCCCATATTCTTGTGTGGTGCTCAATTTTTTGATTAATATAACTAATATCATTTCTATTCATTTAAAGTATAGTACAAATCGAAATTTGTATATGTATATATTAAATTTTTATATAATAACATAAATGCATCCAAATAGTTAACATCTTTAACACTATCAAGTTTATACTTCTCTGGTAATAATTACATTCACTTTTTTGGTCTAACATCACCAACGTCCTTTACCTAAACTCTTTCATCACCTCAAATAAAACCTTTGCATCCATTAAGCAATATTTCTCCATTTCCCTCTCACATGACCCCTTGTATCTTATAATACACTATCTACGTCTATGAATTTGCCTACATCTATAAGATAAACCATATAATATTTGTCTTTTTGAGTCTGCATCATTTCACTCAAAATGATATCTTCATTTGTCACCATTTTTGAGCATATATCAATACTGCATTCTATTTTATTGGTCAATAACATTCTGTGGGATATATATACCCCCATTTTGTTTATCCATCTATTAGTTGCTATATAATTGTGTTGCATTTACTTTTTGTAAATAGTGAAGTATTATTAATGACATAAGGGTGAGAATGGAAAGGTAAAACAAAGATCAGACCCAAAGAAGGAAAGCCCCAGCTATGGAAATGAAGAACACTCAGAAACTTAAATGGAGCATGGCAAGTGGGAACAGAGTGTCATTGACAGAATGAAAAAGAATAAAACCCAAATGGCTTCCCATGGTTAACCATGCAAGAATATTCTATTTGGGTGCCTTGTCAATCACAAGTCCACTTATGTGTCTTTGGAGTAACTTCAGGTAAAACTCAACAAGCCTAGAGTCACCTATCCCCAATATGTGGGTGAGCCCATCCAAGACCAGCAGAGCCTCCATGGCTGACACATAGCTGGCTACACATCAATAAATAGCATTGCAGGGATCCAAACATATCCACACCACAGACTTATCAAATAGTAGTTGAAGAATATGTGGCAGATGGGGATGTTGTACGTAGCCTTCGGCAAGCCCATATAGGCAAATCAAAAAATATATATACATATATCTTGAGGATGTTAGAGCAATTTTATGTTACATTTTGAGGAAAACAATGATTCAATTCAGAAAGATCTTATGGTTTGCTGCTATACCCTAGTAGAGATAAAGCCTTAATTTTGGGCTATCAACATACCATACAATCTCAGCTGTCCATCATGAACCCAAAAGCTCTAAATTTGGGCATACACAAAACCACTCTAATTGAAAGCAGTTTACTCAAGATCAGGTTTGAGCAGGTACTGAAGTACAAGTGACTTGGATGAGCAAATAATTCAGATTCCATGGCTCCTACACCTCTGCACTTATACTAATGTCCTCTTGGGAAGAACCCTATGATTAGCAGCTAAAGAAGAGAAACATCAGGGCTGATTGACAGATGGTCCTGTGAAATTCTGGTAATATCCAAAAAGGATGATGCAGAATCACATCCCCACTCTGTAGTTACACTGATGAACAGAAGAATGGGAATTCCTCTGAGCAGGTAGAAATTTGAGTAGTAACATTCATTGCTATTTAGCTTGAAAGGAAAGTTGGACAGAAATATTGATTTACAGTATATCATGGGTAGTATTTACAGGTTGGTGGAATGTTCAGAGAAATGGAAGAAAATGATGTGAATGGGCACAAAACATGAAGATATTTGTATATTACGCAAATACTCACAAAGAGAAAACCCAGCTGGAGACCTTGTTATCAAAAGACAAGTTGAAATACTCTGTTTATGGACTCAGTCATTTTCTCCATTTTCTGTCCTATCCAAAAGGAATCATGGCCAATGTTCTCAGAGGTAGGGATGAAGGTTATGCCAGTGCTGAAGAACATGTTCTTATACTCATCAAGCAAGATATGGCTTTAGTCACTGTTGAGGGCACCAAAAGCCAACATCAGAGAAGAAAAATTAACAACCAATATGGCAAGATATCTGGGGGGATCCCTCAGCCACATACTAACACATTGAATGAATTGGATCGCTTCCATTATGGAAGAGACCAATGCCTCTGATTAAATGCTCACTGCTAGATCAGTTAGATCATTGGCGGTCAAATATGATTGTCTCAAGGTATAACTTTGGACTTTTGTTAAAATGTAAATTAGAATCCAGTAGGTCTGGGCTCATGTGCTAGAGGGTGAATTTCTGGTACACTCCCTGGTGAGTCTGAGGCTGCTGGGCCCTGGAGAATTCTTGGAGTAGTGAACATCAATAATGGTGTGCTTTTTTAGCATTACATTATCTTACTAATGCAGGAGACTTATTCATGATGCTACTGTATACATTAGCAGGGTGCAAACACATAAGAGGGGTGTTTAGCTCAGCATCCATCACTGCTATTTAATTATACAGGCAATGGAAAACCCCACCTCCTTGTCTCCTATATGCATGTGGTTTACTAATTTAGGTAACAGGTAGCTCATGAACGTGGGCCCTTGCAACAACTCATATAAATGAAAGTCCAGGCAAAGATAGTGATTTTATTCCAGTTTCATGTACCACTCCTGCCAACAGGGTAAGCACTTTCCAGACTTCTAACAGCTTAGACAATTGTTTGCCTTTTTAAAACTACAAAAAAATAATTGCAATATCTTCATTCTTTTGGGTTTGGATTTTGTGCTCAGCAGTATGATCCTGAGTTAATCTTTTAAATTATTTAAGTTAAGAAAATACATGTTTACCTAATAACTCACATAAAAGACAAATATTAATACCAATTACTGTAGTTCTTTGAAATTGGAGAAGGTTGTAAAATCACATAAGACTTCTAAAAGAATATGTAGATAAACCTAGGTAAAAAAAAATACAAAGGAATAGGATTTAACATAATTTATGGACTCAAGAACAATAAAACCCTTCATGTCAAAAAACTCATGAAGAAAATAATATGCCAATGAAAAATTAGGAGTATATTTAGAATATGTTGGGCATTACAACACAAAACATAACAATGTAGATATGTCAATAGGTCTGTTAGTCCAATGAAAAAAAATTCTCAAGAAAAATATTTAATGGCTGTAAACCAACAACTTATAAAGAATAATACAAATATCATAAACCTGAAAATACATCCATTTTCACTAGTAACAAAAGAGGAAGAAATGAAATAATTAAGGAAACCAAATTTTCCAACCACCAGTTTTGTAAAATAAAATAAAAAACATCCAGTTGTGGGTGAGCCTGAGGTAGAACAGAAAAACTTGTCAATGGAAGGATTGTCAATAGAAAGTGGCTTGCCCAAGAAAAGTGCTTGTACTCAGAGGTCTTATTCTAATGTTTGACCTATTTCTAAGACTGACACCTCTGGAGAAAGAACATTTCTTGATCAAAGAACAGAATTCAGAATGGAAGTTTTAAATTAGAAAGACTCCTGTTTTCTTTGAGATTTAACTAGTATTATTATAAGACTTAGTGTCAATATAATGATGCTTAAGACACTGGCTTCAATTTAGACAACCTGGGTTTGGCCTTTTCTCTATTCATCAAAACTGTGACCTTAAGCTAGTTGCCTTGTTCCTGTAAGCTCTTACTCCCTCATCTTTAATTAATGGAACATGAAAGTTGTTAGATAGAAGAGGTACGGCAAGAATTTATTGATACAATGTGTATAAAATGTTTAAGTGTTGCCACATAGGGAGTGTCATGGTTTTTATTATTCAATAGAGATTAACTACTTTTCTTCTTGAAAAGCTTTTATTCATTCAATGTTTGTATTTCTGTGTGGCAGACACCACTTAATATTTAACCATCCATCCCTCCTTGTCACTCCATTCAACAAATATAATCTAAGCATATGCCCCATACCAAGGACTGTACTAGGCATTGCACTTACAAAAATGGATAGATGAAATTTGAAATTCAAGTAATCCACATAGGGATGAGATGAAAAATTCAGGAAATTTGACAGAAATGATTTTAAAAAATGAATGAGATAAAAAGAAGGGAAATTTTATGACTAATTTCATTGACATAACCCTAGAAAATCATCTCTGTAAATGAGTTTGCAGGGGAGCATTTACAAATAGGCATAGAAACAATCAGCTCTGATGACATATATTAAATGTGTGAGATAAGATTCATTTTAAATAAAATTCAAGTCATTAATAGAAATAGCTGAGTGTTAGTCAAGTTCAATTCACCAAACTTAAAATTACCAAATAGGAAGTGGAAAAGGAGACCCAAGGTATGACTATAAATAGTAGAGAACAGGGCAGGAAAACCCCAAAGAAAGACTCAAGGAATGAGTTGCTTAAAAATATGTAATATCGGGAAGCGGCTGTGGCTCAATCAGTGGGGCTCCCGTTTACCATATGGGAGGCCCCCGGTTCGGTTCCCGGGGCCTCCTGGTGAAGGAAGCCTGCCCGCATGGCGTGGTTAGCTGACCCAGTGAGCACAAGCAGCAAGGGGGGGATAAATGAATAAATAAATAAAATCTTAAAAAAATATATGTAATATCAGATAAATTCAAAATGCCTATTTCTGGCCCTCATTATTTTGAGCCATGCTACTTGTGACATTTCTACAACGTTCCCTTCACTGAGAAGTATTTTTCTTGGGGTAGGCCTGCTAGGATTTGCACTGTTTGGAGTGTGCTGTGCTTCCTGGACATGTACATCCATGTCCCTCAAAAGAGTTGGGAAATTTTCTGCCATTATTTCCTCCAACACTCCTTCTGCTCCCTACACCTTATATTCTCCCTCTGGGATGCCTCTAATGCATATGTTTGTGTGTTTCATGTTTTCATTCAATTTCCTGAGGTCTTGCTGAAAATTTTCTGTCTTTTAAACCATCTGTTCTATCTGTGTGCTTTTAGACATACTATCTTCTAACTCACTCATTCTTTTTTTTTTTTTATTTTTTTTTTATTTTTATTTTTATTTTTTTTTTATTATGGGTAAAAATCAAAATTCTCACAATACATACAAACATTTGTAAAATGATATATAAATATATATGCATATATGTGTATTTGCTTACAAAAATGTTATTTTATATATATATATATACATATATTTTAAGAGGTGTTTAGATTACCTAAAATATTACACGGAACCCACTCGGATTCCCATGTTGCCCACCTCCCACACCTCCCACCACATCCAACACAAACATCTCCCATAGTGTGGCCCACCAACCTCAATGAACTTACACATCCTGGAGCCTTGCCACCAACCATAGACCACAGTTCACACTGTAGACCACACTCTCTCCCACTCAGTTCTGAGTGGTGTGTGCTGATTTAAAATGGCCTACATCCATTGCCACAACAGTACTCAGGACAACCTCCAACTCCCAAAGAAACCCCTGTATTTCAACTGCTCATCCCCTCCCTACCCAAAAAACTGTCAAGTGGCCACTGGCTCCACCTCATTGTTATAATTTCTTGCATTGCAAGAATCACCATATGTGAGCAAGAGAATACCATCAAGTCCACTCTAGTCCATAGTTCTTCCCCCAATCCAGAACTCACTCATTCTTTCCTCTGCCTGTTCGTATCTGTGGTTATGTGCTTCCAGCATATTTTTACGTAATTTCATTGTACCATTCATCCAATCAAATCGGTTACATTTATATGTATGTTTGCAATTTCTTCTGTATATTCCCCCAGTGTATTCTTATTTTTAAAAAATTTATTTTTAAAGAAACTTTAGATTCCATACATGTTACATAAAAATTTAGGGGATTCCCATATACCTTACCTCCTCCTTCTCTATATTTTCCCAATTAACAACATCTTTCATTAGTGTGGTAAATTTTTTACAATTCATGAATGCATACTTAAGTATTGGTAGTACCCACAGTCTACAATTGACTCTGCACAATTTTATAGGTATAGACAAATATATAATTGTCTGTAACCACCATTGCAATATTATGCAAAACAATACCAATGTCCTCAAAATGCCCAATGTTACACTTATTCTTTCCTCACCCTCCCCTCAGAATCTCTGGTGATCACTTTCTTAATATCATTGTTATGATTTCTTCCATTGCTGTTATAATAAGTCTACATTATACCATAGTTGCATTTCCCCTTATATTTGTTCATTCTTCAATCTTGAGGATTTGGGGACAATGATTCCAAAATCTGCTTCCCATCTGCTTCTGATTGTGAGGGGGCTTAGATTTCAGGAGGCAGATGGATGGAACTATCTTGCTTGATATTGTAGATACACACTGTTTATTGTGATGGGCATTGGCCACCATCATCCTTTTGTTACTTGTCTTGGGTGAATCCAAGGAACTGGAGGTTATGTGTTGGCTGCAACTCTGCTGAGATTCAAGACTCGACTGGCATATGAACAACTGGAATATTCAAGTCTCTGGGACAGATATTTAATGGGTATAATGTTAGTTACAGGTTCAGATAAAATGGACATAAGAACCATGTGCAGGAAAATTATACATGAGTCCAACTAATGCATTGGGGATATATTATTATATATTCAAATGTAAGGCCCAATGACAGGATGCAAAATTCATCCACTAGTGTCTTCTTCATATCTTTTATCTTTGGCTCATTAAGTTGACTCATGATATTTGTCTGTATATCCTTGATTACTTTTTCCATGTTATGCATTTTCACTTGTTATTTAATTTTTTCATTTGACTGGGCCATGCCTTTTTGTTTCTTAGTATGTCATTATTTTTTTGCTGGTGTCTAGGCATCTATTTATCTTGATGGGCTTATTAAGATGGTTAGCTTTTCTTTCATCTCTAGGGTTTTGTTTGTTTTGTGTTAAGTTTCCTTTTTGGCACTTGGTTCCATTTATTCTATACCCTTGTAATTGTACATGTTTGCCCAAATAAATTTTGAGATCATTGAAAAGGAAGGAAAGGAAAAAAAGAATTTTAAAAAGAAAAAGATGGAAAAGGACCTCTAAAAAACACAAGGAAGAAAAGAAAAAAAAAAGTAATATGAGTAAAAAGTCATAAATAATTAAAAACTATTAAGAATTAAAAATGTGGAGTAAAAATGAAACAGAAAATATATATATATATATATATTAAAAGACCAGAAATATGAGCAGAAAGAAAATGAGGACCAATGAAAAGAAGGTGGAAAACTAGAAAAACAACAGAAGCGGGAAAAATAAAAGAACAACAACAACAAAAAATAAACTAAGGAGAAAAGAGAGAATAATGAAGGAAAAAAGCAACTATAACAACAACAAAAAAAAAAAAAAACAAGAAAAAACAGGCTTCCTTCCCAGGCCAGAAACAGCAGGAAGGTAGGCAGCCTTATCAAATGTCTAGCAAATGTCTCAGGCTGCCAATCCTCACCAATCATCTTTCAGCCTGCCTTTTCCAGGTAAGGTCCTGGGGTGTAGAGAAAAGAATAAGGAATGCAATAATAGAAAATAACAAATCAAATAGCCTAAATAATAACTTCCCATCCTGAAGATACTTGCCCTTCTATTCCTGCTTCCTGCAGGTCCTGGGGTGCCTCTTCTTAACCCCTTATCACTCAGGTCAGTTGGGTTATTTTTTATCAGAGATAGCTGGGACTTCATTTATGTTAATCAGAATTTAACTCCAGAGGTGCACCAGCTGCACGTGTTAGGTTAGGCTTCTGCAGACTTCTGAAAGCTTGTGGCTACCTCTGCCTGCCCTCTTTTTCCTCAGGCCAGTTGGGCTTCTGATGTTATGCCCATTGCCTTTCCAGGACCCTACTCTGTCAGGAAGTTACCCACACCCTCATTGACCCAGTTCCTCTCTTTACCTGGAAGAGTGGGTGTGGCCACATCCTTGATCAGTTCCCCACATCTCTCTCCCTGGAGGTGCTATTGCACTGGCTGGTATCTTTTTTTGTCCACCCACCATACCTCCACTCCTCCTATACCTTTCTCCCCCTGAGTTGGCTGGGTGCTAGTCCCCACATATGTTTGCCCTGCAGTTCCCCCACCTCAAAAGCTTGCTGGGAACTTGTATGTTCCCCTGGTTGCCCAAGTGTGGGGGACATAACTTACTCTAGGAGACTGCTGATTGCTTGTCTTTCAGCCAATTCACTTCCCTGGGTTCCCTCTCCCTCTGAGCCAGCTTGAGTGCCCTATCTCCTATGATTTCCTTTTTCCCCTGGACAACCTAGTCCCCACTCTGCAGCTGTGACCTCCATTTGCCCACAGGGTCCTGTGGCTTCCCTTCTCCTGATTAGGTTGCCTACCTTCCTGCTGTTTCTGGAGAAGGATTTCAGCCTGCTGTTCCCTACTCTGACATCTTGGATCTTTCATTTAGTTTTTAAGCTAGTCTATTCTACTTTTACAGAAACATGACTCAAAAAATGCAAGGTATCTGCTCAAAGTTATAAACCCAGAAAAAGATGAAACTTTGATTGAAACTCTGTCAAGATGTTTCTGGTTCTTAGCTCTGGAATAGTGTTAACAAATTTTTGTTATTTGGAACCCCTGATAATGTATGGGAACATTTATGAAAGTCTCTACTGGCATCTTGTGGATAAGAACCAGGATGCTGTTAAACATCCTATTATACCCAGGGCTACTTCCACCACAAATATTATCTAGTCCAAAAATTTAAAAAAGAGACCTTGCTCTAGACCAGCAATTTACTAGCTGATGCACTGGAGAATTACCTGGCTCTTGTTCAATGCAGATTCTGTTTCTAGAGCTCTGTGTCTCTCACAAGCACCCAGGTACTGCAGGTCCTGGTCAGTGGCTGAACTGGTGATGGGCATCCCTGTCAGACAGGTTGGGTAGATATTTTAGGTATTCTCCAGCAAGAATCTTCCTGCCAATATCACATCAGATTCTAGATTATTAATTATTGGACTTGCAATTTCAACATCTGCCTATGCTCATTTACACAGCCACATGGTTTCTTACTTCTTTACAGGAAATGAACTCTTTAGGACTTTGCTTCCTTATCTAAGATATGAGTGAAATGCCATCTCATTATGGTGTCAATATGAAAATTAAGGGATGGAATAATTTCTTTTTTAATCTGATTTTTGTATTTTTTATTAGAGAAGTTGTATGCTTACAAAACAATCATACATAAAGGGCAGATTCCCATATATTACTCCCCCACCAACACCTTGCATTGTTCTGGAACATTTGCTACATATTATGTAAGAACATTATCAGACTATTGACACTATGGCCCATAGTGTACACTTGGAATATTTTTCCATACACTTCCTATTATTGACACCATGTATTAGTACTGTACATTTGTTATAGTTCATAAGAGAATGCTCTCATATTTGTACTGATAACCACAGGCCATAAAGATGGACTGCCTTTAAAACTTATTGAAAACTGCCTGGCTCAGAGAAGATGGTCATTGAAAGTAGCTACTAAGGCTATATTCCAGTTAAGCATTTACTAAGCAATTTATGTCCTCTGACAGGTGTTCTAGACAGGAAGTGTGTCTGGTCATGTCTTACTCACAGGAGACAACAAGGTGTGGTCTTGGACAGGCCTCCATTTGGAGCACAATGCCCAAAAGATCAATTGTTGTTGGGTGAATATTACCCACAGAAAGCTATCAGGTCCCAATCCTTGGGTAGTAAAAGTGCTGCCTTGTCTGGAAAACTGACCATTGCACATTTTATTTATTTATGGATCTTGGCTTGGATTATAACGAAGGGACTTCAGTCCATTCACAAATGCCTTTACAAGAGTGAGTCAGAGGGAGTCCACACACAGAAGAGGAAGAGAAAAGGTCAATGGAGATGGAGACTGGAAAGTTGCAGCCAAAATTACAGACTGCCAGAGCCACCAGAAATCAAAGGAGGAAAGGAAGAGATTTTCCCTAGAGCTGTGAAGGATCCTAGCCCTGTTAACACCTAGATTTTAGCCCAGTGAAACTAATTACAGACCTTTGGCCTCTAAGTATATAGGAGAATATATTTTTATTATTTTCAGCCACCAAGTTTGTAGTAAATAAAGGGAACCAATACCCCCTTTATCTACATTGTTACATCCATGGACATAGTCTCTGACCTCTTCACTCCAAGTAGACCTGTAAGAATTTTAAGATTTTTGCAACAAGTTTGTATATGATACACTCTGGTAATATCTGTAAGGCTGCAGTTTCTCAGTCCCTCAAATTATTCTTCTAACTGTTTCTCATCCTCCAGCTTAAGAAACCCAAAAGTATATAATTCATAAATATTTGTTAATAACTCAGAAATGAAAAGCTTGATTATCCTATTCTCCCTAGGGTAGGTAATTTTATTTGTAACTATTATTTATGTATATCATTATTTTCACAGACTTTGATGTGGCAATGTGATATGCTTTTTCTTATAGAATATGGGCAGATATGATAAAATACCTTACATATTTTCACCAATTCTCCTGCTCTTCCTTTCTGTCATGAACTTGGTCATATCTCCCATAGGGGTGTTAACTGATCCTGGACCTGGAACCAAACAGCAGCTGGGTCAGAACTACAGCCACCTTGCAGCCTACAGGTATTGTGAGTGAGCAATAAAATGTCATTATTTAAAGTTCCTTGAATTTGGGGAGTTTCTGTTACCACAACAAAACTCTCTAATACATTACATTCATGGGGTGTTTAAATAAATTAAGACTAATCACCAGCTAGATTTAAGAATAAAGAATACTTATATCTCTAGCCTCCAATGATTTGTATATTGGAATTTAAAACTCTCCAAAATATAGTTTGAACCTTAAGATATGGAGAATATATTCAAAGGTAACTATGGCTGTTTTCTTCTCTTCTCCACATACTGATTACAAATCTGTATGAATGATAACAAGAATGATAATCATATAATTACAAATACAAATTGTCTTCTGAACCCATACACTTCTTGCTATCCAAAATTCAAGAACCAACCAGATTTGGATAGCATGGAGTTACTTATATTTTCCATCTACATTATATTAATTTCCTTGACATATGCATATTTTATTTCTCTCATTCTCTCAGTATCTCTCTCATTCCACATCTAATCTACCTTTATATCTCCCTCCTTCCTTCCTACCCTCTCTTTCCCTATCTCTCTTTGTCTCCTTATCTCTGTCTTCCAATCTCTTTGCCTCTCTCTTTCTCTCCCTCTCTCTGTTTCACTATCTCTGTCTTCTGAAATCATTATAAGATCATGTAAATAGTAAGAATGTAGAAAACTAGAAAACACATCAGTACCACTGTAATATGAAAAGACCAAGTAATCTACAAAATCAGGATATTTAATGAATCTGTCAGAAACCTGAGGTCACAGAGTAAAGAAATAGCCTGAAATCTAAAGAAATTGTGTTTCCTAAAAAGGATAAATTATGAGGAATGGGCTGACTGTGAAGAACATGAAGGAACAGAATAAAATCAGACACAATTTCAGGGAAATTTTAATGAATCACTAAAGATTTTTGGTTTGGTCTGTCTACCATAATGAAACAGTCATGGGGATATTACTTCTCTGGACTTTAAGACCAATAGTCATGTGTACAAAAAGAGCTCTTGCCCCAGAACTAGGCAAAGAGAGTTGTGAGTTGGGTAAGGAAGAATCAGAAATTGTAAAGGGTCAAGGAGATAAAGGTATGACAGAAATTGCATCAAATATAGAACAATAGAATGGTCCATTCCCAAGGGCTATTTCAGAGACAACTTTCCTTGAATTTGATGATGTTGATGAGCCCATTTGTGTGGATTTCTCCATTGGTGTGTGATGACCACATGGGTGTGGGAAGCACATGTGGTGAGTGACAATATATGAGCAAATTCAGAGCTCAGTTCACAAAGGAAAAATGAAAAATAGATTTTGGTTAGCAAAAAAAATTCTTTTATGCTCATATGGATGCCTAGACTATCATTTCTAATTAATGAAAAGAATTTAAGGAGTTTAATCAGAAGAATATCACAATTACATTCATGACTATGATCCAGGGCTAATAAATTATTGATTATGTGATTTTGTGTATTGCATGATACTACAACAAATGTAACTAACACATCTTGTTCATATAGCATTTTAAATTATTAAGATTTAACTAGCAACAGGAAAGACACTGCATGATATTGGGTGCATAAAATCAATCCTCAAATAAGGTGGGACTCATTTACATTTTTTAATCAATATATCTAGTTCTAGCACCATTTATCAAAAGATTTTCTTTCCTCCTTGAATTGTGTTCGTCTCTGATGAAAATCTGTTAAACATGTATGTCTGGGTCTATTCTTGGACTGTCTTGTTCTATTGATCTGTATGTCTGTCTTTAAACTATTAATGCAAAGCCTTGATTATTGTAGTTTTGTAAATTGTCTTGAAATTAGGTTGCATGAAAACTCTAATTTTGTTCCTATTTAAAAGAGTGAACTTATTCTCTACCCCTTGCATTTCCCTATATATATTAGAAAAGACTTGTTAATGTCTACCAAAATAAAATTATGCATCAATTTATATGAATTTCACTACAAGTATAGATCAATTTATGGTGAATTGACATATATACTATAGGGAATCTTCCAGTTCATTAACATGAATTCAGATGAGGATCCTATGATTTCTGAACCCCATTGTGAAAGATGAACATTCACATTTTCTTTTTTTTTTTAATTTCATTTTGTACATTTAATAACTGAAAACATAAGCAATAAAAAACTAAAAAGCAAACACAGATAAACAAATATATACATTTCTCAATCAAATGCAATGGATACATGTAAATTTTGTTGTTGTTTTGTTTTTTGCTTGTTTTTTTTTGTGTGTGAATCAAACAATATATTACACAATATATTTGGTTCATAGTAATGCATTCATACAGTATTTGTCCTTTTGTGTCTGGCTTGCTTCACTCAACATAATGTCCTCCAGATTCATCCATGTTGCCATATGCTTTATGACTTCATTTCTTCTTACAGCTGCATAATATTCCATCCTGTGAATAGACCACAGTTTGTTTTTTCATTCATCTGTTGATGGACACCTGGGTTGTTTCCAACTTTTGGCAATGATGAATAATGTGGTTATGAACATTGGTGTGCAGATGTCTGTTTGTGTCACTGCTTTCAGTTCTTCTGGGTATATACCCAGTAGTGGTATTGCAGGATCACGTGGCAAGTCTATATTAAACTTCTTTAGGAACTGCCAAACAGTCCTCCATAGTGGTTGTACCATCCTGCATTCCCACCAACAGTGAAGAAGTGTTCCTATCTCTCCACATCCTCTCCAGCACTTGTACTTCTCTGTCTTTTTAATAGTGGCCATTCTGATAGGTGTGAAATGATATCTCATTGTAGTTTTGATTTGCATTTCCCTAATGATAAGTGATGTTGAGCATTTCTTCATGTTTTTTTTTTTTTTTGCCATTTGTATTTCTTCTTCAAAGAAATGTCTATTCAAGACTTTGGCCCATTTTTTAATTGGGTCATTTGTCTTTTTTATTGTTGAGCTGCAACATCTCTTTATATATCCTGGATATTAATCCCTTATCAGATATGTGATTTCCAAATATATTTTCCCATTGAGTCGGCTGCCTTTTCACCCTTCTGACAAAGTCCTGTGAGGGGCAAAAAAGTTTAATTTTGAGGAGGTCCCATTTATCTAATTTTTCTTTTGTTGCACGTGCTTTGGGTGTGAAGTCCAAGAAACCACCACCTACTACAAGGTCTTGAAGATGTTTCCCTACATTTTCTTCTAGTAGTTTTATGGTCATGGCTTTTATATTTAGATCTTTGATCCATTTTGAGTTGATTCTTGTATAGGGGGTGAGATAGGGGTCCTCTTTCATTCTTTTGGTTATAGATATCCAGTTCTCCCAACACCGTTTGTTGAAGAGACTGTTTTTTTCCAATCAGCATGGGCTTGGTAGGTTTGTCAAAAACCAGTTGACTGTATAGGTGAGGGTTTATTTCTGGATTCTCTATTCTATTCCACTGATCTGTATGTCTATCTTTATGCCAGTACCATGCTGTTTTGACCACTGTAGCTTTGTAATATGTTTCAAGGTCAGGCAGTGAAATTCCTCCCACATTGCTCTTCTTTTTTAGAATACTTTTGGCTATTCGGGTGCACTTACCCTTCCAGATGAATTTGGTAATTGCCTTCTCTAATTCTGTAAAGTAAGCTGTTGGGATTTTGATTGGTATTGCATTGAATCTATAAATCAGTTTGGGCAAGATTGACATCTTCACGATACTTATTCTTCCAATCCATGAACACGGAATGTCTTTCCATTTGTTTAGGTCTTTTAAAATTTCTTTTAACATTGTTTTCTAGTTTTCTGCATATAGGTCCTGTACTTCCTTGGTTAAATTAAATCCTAGGCATTTGAGTCTTTTTGTTGCTATTGAAAATGGAATTTTCTTCCTGATTTCCTCCTCAGATTGTTCAGTACTAGTGTACAAAAACATTACTGATTTTTGCATGTTGATCTTATATCCTGCCACTTTGCTGAACTCATTTATTAGTTCAAGTAGCTTTGTTGTGGATACTTCAGGATTTTCTAAATACAGGATCATGTCATCCGCAAACAGTGAGAGTTTTACTTCCTCTTTTCCTATTTGGACGCCTTTAATTATTTTGTCTTGTCTAATTGCCCTAGCTAGAACTTCTAGTACAATGTTGAATAACAATGGTGACAGTGGGCATCCTTGTCTTGTTCCTGATCTTAGGGGGAAAGCTTTCAACCTTTCCCCATTGAGTATGATGTTGGCTGTGGGTTTTTCATATATGCCTTTTATCATATTGAGGAATTTTCCTTTTATTCCTATCTTTTGAAGTATTTTTATCAATAAAGGATGTTGGATTTTGTCAAATGCCTTTTCTGCATCCATTGAGAAGATCATGTGGGTTTTTTCCTTCAATTTGTTAATGTGGTGTATTACATTGATTGATTTTCTTATGTTGAACCAGCCTTGCATACCAGGAATAAATCCCACTTGGTCGTAATGTATAAGTCTTTTGATATGCTGTTGGATTCAATTTGCAAGTATTTTGTTGAGAATTTTTGCATCTATGTTCATGAGAGAGATTGGTCTGTAATTTTCTTTTCTTGTGGAATCTTTATCTGGCTTTGGTATTTGGGTGATGTTGGCTTCATAAAATGTGTTGGGTAATTTTCCATCCTGTTCAATTTTTTGGAAGAGTTTAAACAGGATTGGTGTTAATTCTTTTAGAAATGCTTGGTAGAACTCACCTGTGAAGCCATCTGGTCTTGGACTTTTCTTTACTGGGTGATTTTTGATGACGGATTCAATGTCCTTAATTGTGATTGGTTTGTTAAGTTCTTGTATTTCTTGTTGTGTCAGTGTAGGTTGGTTATGAGTTTCGAGAAATTTGTCCATTTCATCCAGGCTGTCTAGTTTGTTGGCATATAGTTTCTCATAATATCCTCTTATGATTCTTTTTATTTCTGTGAGGTCATTTGTAATTTCCCCCCTTTCATTTCTGATTGTATTTATTTGCATCTTTTCTCTTTTTTTCTTTGTCAGTCTAGCGAGGGGTTTGTCAATTTTATTGATCTTCTCAAAGAACCAGCTTTTGGTTTTGTTGATTTTCTCTATTGCTTTTCTGTTCTCATTTTCATTTATTTCCGCTCTAATATTTATTATTTCTTTCCTTCTTTTTGCTTTGGGATTGGTTTGCTGTTCTTTCTCTAGTTTCTCAAGTTGTTCATTTAAATCTTTGAGTTTAGCTCTTTCTTGTTTCTTAATATAGGCATTTAAGGCTATAAATTTCCCTCTCAAGACTGCCTTTGCTGTATCCCATAAGTTTTGATATGTTGTGTTCTCATTTTCATTTGTCTCAATATATTTACTGATTTCACTTGCAATTTATTCTTTGACCCACTGAATATTTAGGAGTGTGTTTTTCAGTCTCCACATATTTGCAAATTTCCTTTTTTCCTGTCTGTTATTGATTTCTAGTTTCATTCCATTATGATCTGAGAAGGTGCTTTGTATAATTTCAATCTTTTTATAATTATTGAGAGCTGTATTGTGACCTAACATGTGGTCTATCCTGGAGAAAGATCCATGGGCACTTGAGAAGAATGTATAATCCACTGAGTTGGGATGCAGTGTTCTGTATATGTCTGTTAGGTCTAACTTGTTTATCATATTGTTCAAGTTCTCTGTTTCCTTGTTGATATTCTGTCTAGTTGTTCTATCTAATGATGTGAGAGGGGTGTTGAAGTCCCCGATGATTATTGTAGAAATGTCTATTTCTCCCTTCAGTTTTGCCAGAGTTTGTCTCATATATTTTGGGGCACCCTGGTTAGGTGTGTAGATATTTATGACTGTTATATCTTCCTGGAGGATCATCCCTTTTATTAATATATAATGGCCTTCTGCATCTCTTATCACTTTTTTGCATTTGAAGTCTGTTTTGTCTGATATTAGTATAGCTACCCCTGCTCTTTTCTGTTTACTATTCACATGGAGTATCTTTCCAACCTTTTACTTTCAGCCAGCTTGTATCCTTGTGTCTGAGATGAGTTTCTTGTTAGCAGCATATGGATGGCTCATGTTTTTTTATCCATTCTGTCAGCCTGTATCTTTTGATTGGGGAATTTATTCCATTCACATTCAATGATATTACTGAAAATACACTATTTATTTCCTCCATTTTATTCTTTGGTTTTCATATGTCATCTTATTTTTTCTTTCTTTTTACTCTTTTGGTTATCCTTTCTGCTTTTCTTTCTTCTATACTCTCCTCCAAGCCCCTCTCTCCTGTCTTTTTCTTTCAGGTTTTAAGGCTTCCTTTAATATTTCCTGCAAAGGTGGATCCTTTTTTGCAAGCTCTCTTAGTTTCTGTTTGTTTGTGAATACTTTATATTCACCTTCATATTTGAAGGACAGTTTTGCTGGGTAAAGAATTCTCGGCTGGCAGTTTTTCTCTTTCAGTTTCCTAATTGTATCATACCACTGTCTTCTCACCTCCATGGTTTCTGAAGAGAAATCTGCACAAAGTCTTACTGGACATCATTTGTACGTGATCGTTTGCTTCTCTCTTGCTGCTCTGAGAATTTTCTCTTTATCTTTTACATTTGACATTCTGAATAATATGTGTCTTGGTGTAGGTCTATTTGGATTCATTCTTATTGGGGTACGGTGTGCTTCTTGGACAGGTAAGTTCATTTCTTTCATGAGAGTTGGGAAATTTTCAGCTATTATTTCCTCAAATACTCTTTCTGCCCCTTTTCCTTTCTCTTCTCCTTCCGGAACTCCAATGACACGTATGTTCTTGTGTTTTGTGTTGTCATTCAACTCTCTGAGCCCCTGCTCAATTTTTTCCATTCTTTTCTCTCTCTGTTCTTTTATCTCTTCAATTTTAGCTGCTCTGTCTTCAGTATCACTTATTCTTTCTTCTATCATTTCGAGTCTGCTGCTGTATGCTTCAAATGTATTTTTTACTTCATCTATTGTATCTTTCATTCCCATGAGCTCCGTTACTTTTCTGTTCATGATTTCGAATTCTTCTTTATGTTCGCACAATGACTTCTTGATGTCATTGATCTCTTTAACTATATTCTCTTTCATCTCATTAATTTGATTTTGGGAATGTGTGCTCATCTCACTGATTAGTTCTCTCAAATTCTGCATCTCTTCTGGGACTTTGCTGAATTCCTTTTCTTGGGCCATGTCTTCTATTTTCTTAGTATGGCCCGTAATTTTTTGTTTGTGCTTAGGCATCTGGTTAGTTTGTATTTTACTTAGATGCTCTATCTTTTTCTCTTTTATGGGGTTTTAGTGGCAGGCGGCTGTGAGTTATCACCGCTCTTTGATATTTGGCTCAACCTTGATTGTTAGGATTGTTCTGCTGGTTGCTCAAAACTGGGCACTGGACTCAGTAATTGGTTGTAGAGTCATTTCCTAGGGCCTTGGGCAGGGAGGCTATAGAGGCCAGGAAAAGACTCTCTTACTTATTAATTTGCTTATGTGTACTTCCTTGGTCTGCCAGGAGATGGCGCTTGTTGGCTGCTCTCAATTCAATGCCTGGTCGGAGTGTATTTGTTGTGACACAGACCAGATCAATGTGATAGAGCTTCCTGTTTGGGGGCTAGGAGCCCTGTGATTCAAACTTTCTGAGACAGTTCTCCAGACTTCTCTCGTAGTGCCCCCCTTTTCCCAGCTAGGAAATATTTCCACTCCCTTCTGAATCCTCAACAATCAGTCCCTGTTAGTAGAGGATGAGATTGGGAGGTTTGTATATCTTTAGCCCCTTGCAGGCTCCAAGGCAAACAATGGCGCAGCCCCACCCAGCCTGGAAGGGCTCTCGGGACTGGGCAGACCAAACCTGGGAGTCCAAAGCAGGGTCAGCCCCAGGCTCTCTCTCCCCTCTCCCATGGTGTCCTCAACAATTAGTCCAGGCTAGAAGAGAGGGAGGTTGTGAGGATCTGATTTCTTCAGTCCTTTCTGGTCTCCCAGGGCAAACCGCTGTGTGGAAGGGTCCTTTCCAGGCTCCCAGGGCAAACCGCCATGTGGAAGGGTCAGTGGGTCTCTGCAGCCCAAATTTCAGGTCTGAACCTGAGTTAGCCTTAGGCTGTGTCCCTCTCTCTCCCCTTTCTGGGAGTGGCAGATCCCTGAAGCCCCCTTTGACTGTGGTCGCAGGCCCAGCGACCTGAGAATTCTGAAGAGTGTGGGGGAGGGTGCCGGCAGCAGCAGAAGCTGCTACTTGCAACTCACAGTTCTGTAGTCATGATTTCCCTCTTCTGTCCCTCTCTCTTCTGGGTGGTGTGCAGCCTTCACCTGGTGATCTAAACCCTAGAAGATCTTTTTTGGAGCTGTTTCAGCTTGTCCTCTAGCTATTTTTCTGGAGAAGAGATTCCCGTGTCTTACTAGTCCGCCATCTTCCCGGAAGTCCTCCCACATTTTCTTGAGATCAAGAAATTCAGACTCATATACATTCCCTTTGAGTTGATTAAAAGCACAACCAGACTGGATCTAACCTAAATGAGTGAGTCCTTAAAGAAAGACTGGGTCCTTCCTGAAGGGAGAGATTCAACTCCAGGGAGAGATTCTGTTGCTAGCCTTGAAAAATATCTTAAAATGAAGTGAGAAGGACATATGGATAAGACTTGAGAACATATCCAGGTACTGAGAGTGAGTCTCAGGCTACAGTCAGGAAGATAATGGGAACTAAGTCCTACTATCACAAGGAACTGAATTCTGCCAATAAACTGAGTAAGCCTGGAAGAAAATCTGGAGATCCAAATGATAACATGACCTGTGTGTCCCTGGGCCTGTTTTTGATGGGAAAACTCACATGGGAAGTGAATCCTATGTGAATCCTGTCTCTGGGTGAATCCTACCACCAAAATTAGTCCTCCAGGTAAAAGCAGCTATAGAAAGTTACAAGAGTATTAAAAATAGAGGCAGAACTCCAAAGTAGCAATTCTGAAAATACATTCTGTGTGTTCTAGAAATAAGCAAATAAATAAATAAATGGGAATAATTGGAAAATAAAATATTCCTGGTGGAGCAAAAGGGTAAGTAAGCTTTCTGTTGAAGCTGAACTAAGTGCACAAATAAAGCAATCTCAAAAATTATATCATTAATTCAGAACAAGGATAAGATGAAGAGCTGTAAAAATCTGATTGACCACGAGCTATTATAAAAGCTAATATACCTTGAACAAGTATCAAAGAGGAGCTATAACACAAAGCCAATCACCGAGAAAACCCTAGACAAGAGAGAAAAACTGAAACCCCAAATAGACACATCAAGAAAATCAGATGCAAACACATCAACATAAAATGACAAAACATGCTAAGAAACAGGAAGATATAGACCATTAAAAGGAACAAAATAAACTTCCAGACAAGATACAGGATTTAGAACATCTGATCAAAGAAGTTCAAAAATCTCTTTAACAAATTCATTAATTAAAAAGTCTAAGGAATTAAGAAGACACTGGAGTGGATTTGGAAGAATGGGAACATGAATCCACTCCTGGTGGGAATGTAGAATGGTGCAGTCATTGTGGAGGATGCTTTGGCACTTCCTCAGGAAGCTAATTATAGAGTTTTCATGTGATCCAGCAATTGTAATACTAGGTATATACCCAGAAGACTTGAAAGCAATGACACAGATATATGAGCACCCATGTTCACAGTGGCATTATTCACTATTGCCAAAAGTTGGAAGCAACCTAAGTGTCCATCAACAGATGAATGGATAAGCAATATGTAGTATATACATAAAATTGAATATTACAGGTGGACAATATGGATGAATCTCAAAAACTTTATGTTGAATGAAGTAATCCACTCACTAAAGGACAAACATTGCATGAATACACTGTTATGACCTAAACATATTGAGAAGACTTACAGAGGTAGAGTCTGGTAGATCAATTACCAAGAGATAGGAAGGGAGTATAAAGTGGTGAGTTGATGTGCAATCTAGGCAGAACCTATGATAAGGTGGAAGGGGGAATTGGTGCAGGGATGCGAGTGGGGTTGACAGCACTATAATGTGAAGGTGAGAAGGTGTGGGGCATGGGTTGGGCTACAGAAGGAAGTGGCAGAGAGCTGGAAGAAGGAAGAGGTGAACTCTGGGCAGGTGGAGTTCTGTGGCTGAAAATACAACTGTGGCCTGTGGGAGGTGTTTGTGTGGGATGTGGTGGGAGGTGTGGGAGGTGGGCAACATGGGAATCCTAGTGGGTTCCATGTAATATTTTGGGTAATCTAAGCACCTCTTAAAATATATGTATATATATATATATAAATAACATTTTTGTAAGCAAATACACATATATGCATATATATTTATATATCATTTTGCAAATGTTTGTATGTATTGTGAGAATTTTGATTTTTACCCATAATAATAATAAAAAAAATACAACTGTGACCATTGTTTGTCTTGCATGACTTTGAAGTAATGGATACAATCCATTGTATATTTTCTCATATCTTATGAAATTGTGCAGGACAAATTGTAAACTATAATGCAACTGTAGTCCATGATTAGTAACAATGCTTCAATATGGGTTCATCAATTGTAGCAAATGTACGACACTAATGAAGGATGTTGTTAATGTGAGAAAGAGTGGGAAGGGTAGGGAGTGGAGCATATGAGAACCCCTTAAAATTTTATGTAACATTTATGGAACTTAAAGCTTCTTTAAAAAAAAATTATAAAAAATGAATAAAATTAAGAAATGGAAAAAGTAATATTGTGGGAATATTCTTTTGGCAAAGACGGCAGGAGAGCAAAACTGGTGCAGGGTGTCAGTGATGAGGGGATGTGTGGGGAAAGGTGAACCTGGAACAGGCTTCTATGAAAATGAATGTTTTCATGTTGTCAGAGGGTGTTATCTCAGTGTTTGGAGAAACACACAACAATAAAAAATATTGAACTTCCATCTTGGTCAGTTCTGCTATGTTCTCAAATAGAAGGGCAAGAATCTCTTGAGTTTATAGGCTGGGCCTAATAAAAGAAAACAGACCAATATAACAAGCCCTCAATATTTATGCATGATTCTATGGACCTTATTCTTGTAAAATTGATATGTAGCCTAATAATAACTATTGCCTAAGTATTACCTCCTGAAAACATCTTTGTTTCTCAAATGTGACCTCTCTGTCAGCCAAACACAGCAAATAAATACACAACATTCCCTCCAGTCTGAGGCATGACTCTTGAGGATGAGTCTTCCTGTCACTGAAGAATTAATACCAAGCACCAACCAGTGATGCTGTTGGAAAAAGACTGATGAAAAAGCAGGAAATATTAAATACAAAAGCTTTTAAGGCTAAGGGATTTCAAAATGAGTCGGGAGGTCAATCCTGAGGTTACACTTCTTCATGTCTCAGGAAGATCACTAACTGTCAGTATAAACAAAGTCTGAAATAAGGGTGCTCCTGGTGCTCTAGAGCCATCCAGACACTATGGGCAAGGTACACAAACCCTTGAAACCAACACTCCTTTGGTGGGCCTTACCTTGGAATATATGATTACCTATTTCCACAATAACAAATTTTCACTCATTTATAAATTACATTATACATGATTCCTCTACCACTCCTAGTTGAGCTTAAAATTAGTACTATACCCATTACATATATGATTCAGAGACTTAAATCTTCATTCTGTTCATATACTGATTGAGCCTTTAATCTCAGAGGAGCTGCGGCCAACACCTACTTATCCAGGACAACTAACAAAATGATGTTGAAAAACCCCTATTCCAAAAATCAGAGTTACTACAACTGCAAACAAAACAGTACCTTCCATCTGCCCCATAAGATATAAAACCTTTCTCAATCTGAGACAGAGCAGGCATCACCATCCCCAAATCCTAAAAGTTGAGAAATGAGCAAACATGGGGGGTGGGAATGCAACTACTGACAAAGTAAATTTATTAATATTGTAGTCATGGAAGAACATATAACACTGATCTTAAGAAAGTGGTTACCAGAGATTCTGAGGATAGGGGAAGAGAAAAATTGGTGGAACATAGGACATTTTTATGGCATTGGAATTAAGTACAAACCACAAGGTGAACTAGGGCCTTCGTTAATAGCAATGCTTCAATATGTATTTATCAATTGTAACAAATATATACATGATGCAAGGTGTTATTAATAGGGGAAGATGGAGAAGGTATATTTGTGGTATATGGTAATCCCTCAGATTTTTTATGTAACTTTTCTGTAACCTAAAACCTTTTTGAAAATAATATTTATTGTATATAAAATAGAAGACACTGGGGAAGCAAAAACAAGAATATGAATGCTTGCAACAAAAAATATCATGTTGCATGTAAATAAAAGTAAAATAAATGATATTAAAAATACAATGAAGGCAAACAACAACAGATATGAGGTTACAGAATAAAGGAACAGTGAACTAGAAGATGGGGATTTCTAATTCGAACAGACAAGAACAGCTATATTAAAAAAAATGGAAAAATTTGAGCAAGGTCTTAGGGAAAGAGAGCACAAGGTGCAGAAATATATGTGCTATGGATATTCCAGAAGATGAAGAGAAGACAAAAGGGTTAGAAAGAAAATCTGAGGAAATAAGGGTCAAATATTTCTGAATCTTTTGAAAAACATAGATATCTATGTCCAGGAAGTGCAACAAACTCCACTCTGAATAAATCCAAATAGACCTACCCCAAGACACATACAAATCAAATATTAAATGCCAAAGATGAAGAAAGAATTCTGAAAGCAGCAAGATAAAAGTAATTCTTCATGTACAAGGGATACTCAATAAGTGTTGATTTCTTATAAAAAAAAACATGGAGGTGACAATCAGCAGTGTGATAAATTTAAGATACTGAAAGAATAAATCTGCCAGCCAAAATTTCTGTATATGGAAAAACTGTTTTCCAAAAATGAGGGAGATAGCAAAAGATAAACAGAAACTCAGAGTTAATTAATAAGAGCTCTGCTGCACAAAATATATAAAGGGATTCCTGCAGGCTGAAAGGAAAAATAAAAAACAGGAAAGAGGCTTGGAAGAGAGTATGGAAACAAAGATTATAAAAAAAAAAATAACTAAGGGTAAAAAGAGTAATGAAAATAAGAAATAACATAAGGTTGAGATAAATGAATGAATTACGTACTGCCTTTACAATAATAACATTGAATATCAATGGAGAAAACACCCCAATCAAAATACCCAGACTGGCAGAATGGATTAAAAAATATGAGACATCTAGAAACTTCTGGGAAGGCAACATTGGTGTAGGCAGGCATGTCTGAACTGTCACAAAAATAATTGAGAAAGGACAAAAAGCTGTCAGACCTGCTTAGGGGTTCTGCAGATTATGAAATTGCTGTTTCCCCCTGGGAATGAGACAGACACAGAGAGGAAAATCTCAAAATGACAACCATGAGTTACTAAACCTCTGCAGTGGCTGAGAATGGCACCAATCCCCCACCCTCAGGTACAGCTTGATCAATCCTGTGGCACACTGCAGTCAACTGAGAGGGGAAAGGAGTTCTTCCTCCCTAGGAAGGGGGGGCACAATAGAGGGAAGACAGTGGTTTCTTTTCAGTGAATTTTGCCAGCAGATCCTGCTTTGAATCTCAGCTCTGGCCAGACCAGAAGCACAAGCAAGTGGAGGTTGAAAGAGTCTTCTCTGTTAAAAAGGTGACCGACAAACACCATCTGCTGGCCCACCAGGAAACTGCAAGGAAAAAATTGTTTTTCAGTCTCCCTTGTTGTCAATCCCCAGAAGAACATCTGCACCCCATTAGTAAGTCACTGGTCTGAATTTCATAACTTAAGTTGAGCAATTTTAAAGACTGAAAAAATGTTAAACAAAAATCCAAAGAAAGCCATTAAACAAAACTGGTAGGAAAGAGGGAGAAATTGACTCTCAGAGTGAATACTCCAACATATTCAGATACTTAGGCATCAGCAAAAAATTACAGGCCATATTGGGAAACAGGAAGAGATGGCATAGCCAAAGGAGCAAACCAAATATCCTGAAGAGAAATGGATTTAAGACAACTAATAAATGAAATTCACACAAATCTCCTAAGTCAACTCAGAGAGTTGAAGGAAAATATGGCCACAGCAATAAATTATATTAAGAAAACACTGGGTGAGTATAAAAACAATCTGAAGTCCTGAAAAGAAAAGTAACAAAACTTATCAGAATGAAAGACACAGTGGATGAATTAAAAATGCAACATAGTCATAAAACAGTGGATTTGAATTCACTGAAAACAAAATTAGTGATATTGAGGACAGAACATCTGAACTTGAAAAGACAGGAGAAGATAGAGAGAAAAGAATGGGACAATTGAACCATAATATCAGGGAACTGAAATGAAGCAGTCTTCATATAGGGAATCAATAGATGGATCTGGAACCTGGAAAGTCCATGTGGACACTGATACCCCAAGATGGCTGCTGGAAGATGCTCACAAGAATTCCCCCACCCAGAACGCGATCCCCAGAGATTCCCAGGAGAAGATCATTCTCCTGGGACATTATCATTGGCCCCACCTGGGGAATTGATGCATGGGGTAATCAATCAAACACCTGGGACTCCTCCCATGCCATTAGCAAAGTGGTGTAATAATTAACAGTTTAAAAAGCAGGTGCAAAACCTTTGTAACCTCTGTTGCTCTCAGCCCTACTGCTCTTGGCCTTCATGGCTTCTGCACCCTGCTCTCACCATGTCCCCCCATGCATGGATCAACATGCAAGTTAAATCTGGGCATTTATAATCTATAATGGAAAATTGTAGTCTATAAAACAGCCCTCTTTATCACTCTTCAGCCCCTTACCCAATACCAGGGACCTGTGATCTGCTATTTTCTCCCATTTCTCTTTTCTCCCTACCTTAATAAATTACTGGCCTCACTAACTCACCTAACGTGCTATGAAATTCATTTCTGCAGCATAAGTCAAGAACCTAGATTAAATCCACTAACAGAAAGACGTTCCAAAATTCACAAACAAGCTCATTATCAGTGTCCCAGAATAGAATAGAAAAGTGACAGAAAGAATATTTGCAGATATAATGACCAAAAACTACCCAACCTTTATGAAAGAAGTAAATATCAGTATCCAAGGAGAACACACCCCTAACAGAATAAATCTTATTGGACCTACTCAAAGGTACTTAAATTTCAGAATGACAAATATCAGAGATAAAGAGAGGACTCTGAAAGAAGTAAGAGAAAAGCAATGAATTACATATAGAGGAATCTCATATGATTAAGTTCTGACCTCACATCAGAAATTTTGGAGGTGAGAAGACCATTGGTATGTTATATTTAAGGTACTGAAAGGGAAAAAAATGTCAGCAAAGAATTCAGTATCCAGCAAAACTGTCCTTTGAGAAGAAAGGAGATTCAAAGTCTTCAGAGACAAACAAAAATTGAGAAACTATGCTACCAAAACACCAGATCTACAAAAGATACTAAAGGCAGTGTTGCAACCTAAGAGGAAAACACAAGGGAGAGAGATTTGGAGAAAGTGAAGACATAAAGATTATGACAGAGTGTAAATTAAAGGGTAAAAAGACAGACAAGCTCTTATCTCTGATGTATAGTTACAGCACCCTCAGTAGAGACTTGCCACCATTTTCTTTCCCAATCTATTTAGGTTCTGCATTGTCTGTTTAGTTTTTTGACTGTTCAAACAAAAGAGGAAGACTAACAAAAAAAAAAAAAAAAAAAAAAAAAAAAAAAAAAGGTAATGAAGCCACTGGAATCAGTTACCTTCAATCACATGGCATAGACTCCACCCAGGAAGAGTGGATTGACTGAACACAATACAGAGAAAGCTGTTCAAAGATCTTATGCTGGAAAGGATTAATCATCCGGTGTCTGTAAAGTAAAAGTTCTGATAATCAGATGTGATTTTTCAGATGGAACTAGGAGAGGAACTGTGGATAAAAGGATTAGGATAATCCAAGGCTAAAGTCCAGGCAGGAAAAATGACCACAAGAAACAAGATCTAATAACTTTGCAACATATCTGCAAGAAAGACATATCCACCATACAGTCAAATCTGATTTCTTACACTGGAAAGGATCCCTTTGAAATTAATAATTTGGGAGAAGATTTCACTCACAGCTCCATGTTGACTCAGTATATGCTAACTGACATGGGAAAGAAACACTATATGAGCAAACAATTTAAAAAAGCCCTCAATTACCAGTCATCCTTTAGTCAACATTAGCAAATTAATATTAAAATAAATCATATGACTGTCACTTATGTGGAAAAACCTTCAGAAGTAGTTCTGTCCTTAGACAACATGAGAAAACTCACACTAGAGAGAAACCAGGTGGCTGCCATCTATGTGGGAAAGACTTCACTAATTGTGCTAATTTAGGTGACATGAGAGAACTTACACTATAAATGTTGTAAATATGGAACAATCTTCAGTCACAGCCATAATCTTTAAAAAAATTAAAGAACCCACACAGGAGTGTAATCCTATGTCAATATAATCAATGTAAATGCCTTTATTTACAATCTATCCTTAAACAACATGATTGTACTACCCTGGGAGAAATCCTAAGTCTCTAGTTATGTATAGTTGATTTCAGCGCAGTTCTGGCCCTGCTGTGAACAACAATAGTTTAGAGTAAGAATAGCTTCTAAACCATGAAACCAGAATAAGTCTTTAGCAGAAGAAGGAAGCTCTAGAGGAACAACAGATAATTTTTGCTGGAGTAGTTATTCAATGAAACAAATGTGGAAAATCCTTTATTTATAAAGAAAAGTTTGTAAAATATGTGAGGTTTCATATTATATAAATCACTCTCTTTGTAAAGAATGAAGCAAAGTCTTCAGTAGTTTTAATTTCCTTCCTCATTGTTCAAGTTCTCATATTGAAGAAATGTCAACTGTAAAATCAAAGTGAAAAAGCCTTCTACTAGAGCTCATGTCAGAAATATCAGATTAAGAAAAACATCTAATGAGATGCTTTAACACACAATTAAACCATGAATCAGAATTTTGCCTAATGACCCATTAATGATAAAATAAAAATATAGGATAGTGAAGTGAGCTGGAACTGTTGAATGCAAGTTTTGGTAATAGGTAATTGGCAAGGAAATTAAACTTCTCTTCAATAGATTAGTACTTGTAAATACTCATGACTTAAAACCTGGTCTGAAAATTCTAAAAAAAATAAAAAAGATGTGATTACAGAAAACCAAAGAATAAAATCGACAAAGTAAGCGGTGCCTTCACAGTAATAACATTGAATGTTAATGGACTGAATTCCCCAATCAAAAGACATTGAGGAAAAGGATTTAAAAAAATGATTCATCTATATACTTTCTAAAAAAAAAAAGGATAACTCAGATGTAAGGACACAACCAAGTTTAAAGGAAAATGGTGGAAAAAGATAATCCATGCAAATAGTAACCAAAAAGAACTGGATTAATGATACTAATATCAGACAAAATAGATTTTAATTGCAAAACTGTTATAAGTGATTATGAAGATCTATATATATTAATTAAAGGGGCAATTCACCAGGAAATAATAACTATAATAAATATATATGCTCCTAACCGGTGTACCCAAAGATACATGAATGAGACACACACTGCCAAAACTGAAAGGAGAAATACATGTCTCTACAATTACAATAACATTTGGGAACTTCAATACAACACTTTCAGCATTGAATGGAAAATCTGGACAGAAGACAAAATAGACAACAGAGAGCTTGAATAATATGATAAATGAACTAGTTCTAACAGACATTTACAGAGCATTACACCTCAAAAGACCAGCGATCATGGATTCTTCTCCTGCATAGACCATATGCTGGGTCACAAGACTGGTCTCAATAAATTTAAAAGCATTTAAATTATACAAAAACATTTTCTGTGATCATAAGGGAATGAAGCAGGGAATCAATAAAAGAAATAGGGAAAAATCACAAATATATTGAGATAAAACAACATACTTAAATGATCAGTGGGTCAAAGAAAAAAATGCAAGAGAATTCAGTAAATATCTTGAGACAAATAAAAACAAGAACACAACATATGAAAATCTATAGTATAAATCAAAGCAGTGCTGAGAATGAAATGTACAGCTTTCAATGCTTACATAAAAAAGGAATGGAATTCAAATAACTAAATGCACACTTGGAGGAAATGGAGAAAGAACAGCAAACTAATCCCCAATCACACCAAAGGAAAGACATAGTAAAGATCTGAGCAGAAATAAATGAAATTGAGAATACAAAAAGCAATATAGAGGATCAAGAAAACCAAAGTTTTGTTCTTTGAGAAGATAAACAAAATTCACAAACCCTTAGCTGGAATGACAATGAAAAAGGAGATGATGCAAATAAATGACATCAGAAATAAGAAGGGGGATGTCCCCACTGAGAACACAGAAAAAAGAGAGAGCATAAGAACAACTGTATAATAAAAATCTAGACACTGTTGATAAGCTAGAAAAATTCCTAGTAATACAAAAGCAATCTACACTGACACAAAAGAAATACAAGAATTCAACAAACCAATCTCATATGAAGAAATTGAAATATTTATCAAAAACACTCAAAGATGAAAAGCACTGACCAGATGAATTCTAGCAATCATTCAAAGATGAACAAATACCAAACTTGCTCACACTCTTTTGAAAAATTGAACAGGAAGGAACCCTACCAAATTAATTCTATGATGCCAACATCAACTTAATTACAAAACAAGATAGAGATACTACAAGAAGATAAAGTAAATTACAGACCAATATATCTAATATATCTAATATATATATATATATATATATATGCAAAAATCCATAGCAGAATAACTGCAAACTGAATACATATGCACATTAAAATAAGTTTACACTGTCAAGTGATTTTTATCCCATGTATGCAAGGATAGTTCATAACAAAAAATCAAATAGTGTAATAAACCACATTAATAAATTGAAGAAAAAAAATCATGAGTCTCTAAAATTATGCAGAAAATGTATTTGACAAAATATAGCATCCTTTCTTGATAAAAACACTCCAAAAGAGAGGAATAGAAAGATTTCTCAATATGTTAAAGTTTATATATGAGAAACCTATAGCTAGCATTTTACTCAGCGGTGAAAGACTGAAAGTTTTTCTGCTGAGATCAGGAAAAAGACAAGGATACCCACCATCGCAACTGTTATTTAATATTGTGCTGGAAATTCTAGATTGAGCAATTTGGCTAGATAAAGAAATTAAAGGCACCCAAATAAGAAAGGAAGACGTGCATATTTTGCTATTCTATCATTATATGGTCCTATATCTAGAAAAAACCACAACAAAGGTGATAGAAGTAAGAGATGAGTTCAACAAAGTGGAGGGATATAAGATTAATATGCAAAAATGGGTAGTGTTTCCATACCCTACTGTTGAGCAATCTGAGCAGGAAATCAGAAAAAAAAAATCCATTCATAATAGTGGCTAAAAGAAAGTAAAAATTAGCCCATGCAAAAGGAAAAGTATTTGGAAAACACATATCCTATAAAGTTTTCATATCCATGTTATATAAAGAGAACCTACAACTCAATGATAAAAAGACAAGCAACCCAATTAAAAAACGGGCACAAGACTTGAATAGACATTTCTCCTAAGAGGAAATAAAAATTGCCAAAATGCACGTGAAAAAATATCCAACATCTCTAGTTATTAGGGAAATTTAGGTCAAAACTACAATTAGATACCACTTCTCACCTTATATAATAGCTATTATTAAAATAAAGATTACTACAAGTGCTGGAAAGGACGTGGAGGAACAGGAATCCTCTTTTACTGTTGTTGCTAATGTATAATGGTGCACCCTCTGTGGAAGACAGTTTTTCAGTACCTCAAGAATCTGAATATAGAACTGCAATATGATCCAGCAATGAAATATTGTATGATCTCACTTATATAATCTATATATGAAGAATAAACTCATGGAGGTAAACTCTAGAGCATATGTTTCTAAGAAATAGAATGTGTTTTGAGAATAGGAGATCATGGTCATTGTATGTAGAATTTTTAATAAGATTTATTGTGAAAATGTGGATATGAATAGAGTTGATGTAACACATTAGTGTGGGTATAACTAACACTATTGATTTATACACAAGATTGTTGCTGAAATGGATAGTCTGTGGATGCAAATAAAAATTGAAAGAAAACTAGGGAATGATTTAAGCAATGTATAACAGTGATTTTGGTGGTGGATGAAGATTGTGTTTAATCATATAAATAAATGAATGCTCTTATTTCACAAAGAAGATGAAGATTGTTGTTTACAGTATAAATATAAGAATATTCTTTAAGAAATGTTAACAATATGGTTATACATGGGAAAATTAATAGTGTAACTTATGTACAATAGTTAACAGGAATATTGTAATCTTTATCCAGCAATGGCCAAGATGTTATTACATGAATTCTAAGGAATATCAATTGGGAGGTATAAAGACATATAAGATTTTTCCTTTTGGAGTATTGAAAATGTTCTAAAATTGACTAAGGTGATGATAGCACAACTCTGTGAATAAAATGACTGGCCCTGACTGTACACATTGAATGGACTGTAAAAAACACAGGATTGGATAACACATGGAATCAAATCATAGAAGACAGACTGTGGTTAACATGACAAGTATGAGAATGTTCTCTTATGAATTAAAACAAATATACAATACTAATATAGTTCATTAATCATCAGGTGGGTTGGGGGAAATACACCAAGTGTAAGATATGGACTATAGGTAGTAGTAATATTTTGACAATGCTATTCCATAGTTTGGAACAAAAATGTCACCACAACGCAAGGCGTTGTTGGGGTGATTTCTGGAAGCCCTCTATGATGATATGTATGTTTGTTTTTTAAGTTCACAACTATTACTACACAATTTTTGTTTATGTATGTTCAAGCAAAACTAAAGGGATACGTTTTGACAGTGTTTGCTTCATGTATTTTGGGGCTTCATTGCCAGATGCATAATTATTATGATTGTTATATTTTTTGTGGATTGCAACTTTTATTAAAATATAGTTTTCTTCTTTGTTTCTTATAACAACTTACCTTTTTTAAAGGTTCAGTGTCAAGTTTACATCTGTGGTAATTAGGGATTTGCCAGGTCCCCTAAAAAATGTTCACAATGCCTGCACATCCTGATTGTGATCTAGCTAGACAGCTACCAGGAAGAGAATAGCCTGACACCCAAAGCAGAAAGCAAAGATTTGCTGAATCTCATTGAACCATCTATCCCAATTGCAGCTGATATCAGAGGTGGACCAAGGAGATGGGATATGATGTATCAGAAATATGTGTTACAATTACCTGTTTTGAATTTGTTAAATATTTTAAGAGTATCTTGCAAGAGCATGCCAAAACAATGGTTCTGTCTTTTAATAACCAATCAAATAACACTGGCAAAAAATTTGAGTGATTTTGGTGAAATTTACTAAAAGCCACTCTACCTTAAGTTTAATTTGTGGCTTAATTTGAAACAGGATGGAAGCCGATCTACTTAAAAGGTGGGGCTCTTTCTTCTACTCGTAATAAATTTTGATGAAGTTGAAAAAAAAAAAAAACTAAAGGGATAAGGACAACCAGCAAGATGGCAGCAGAGTAAAGAGCTCTGAGAATCAGCTCCTGCTACGGGGCAGTTGGTGATCACCCACAACTAACTAGAGCACTTATTTGGGGGCTGCAGGAGACCAGAAGTGCATACTGCAACATCCTGGAAAGAAAGGAAGTAGGAGACTACCCATCTGCAGAGAAGATTCATAAGTAGAGCACTACACACCATGGAGGCCCATGCCCATTCTCTACTGGATGCACAAGCCACATCCAGAGCTGTTCTGAGGCTGGAATTAAAAGATCCACTTCCCAAAATGGGCACCAACTTCAGCTACTGATTAGTAAATTCAGCAGGCTCAAGTATAATCCTAAGAAAAGCTAAAGTTTGAACATGTGCAAGTAAGAAAGTGTCGATGGCTGCCATCTTAACTTTACACCTGGCATGAGGGGAAGCAGGGCTGACTGAAAATCAGAGTGGTTGGGAGGCCTTTTGCCATCTATATCAGACTGCCTGTCTAGCCTAAGCCCCAGGCCCACCTTGGGCAGGGAGGAAGTTGGGGGGGGGAGCTGAGCCAGCCTCTCCGGGAAATTATAGGGCATGCCGTGTAGGCTAATGATCATCCTACTTTGGCAGCACAAGCCACCCCAGGAGATATTCTGTGGCAACAATTGAAAGCTCCATTTCTGAAAAACAGGGGAGGAAGAGATGATTGGCTACCTCTTTCAGCTACTTATTAGTCAATTTGGCTGACTAAAGTATAACCCTAAGAACAGCTAAAGTCTGAACCTTTCCAAGTCAGAATGATGCTGGTAGCTGCTATTTTGATGCTACCCCCTGCATGAGGGGAAGCCAGGCTGACTGAAAATCACATTGAGAGTAGAGACCAGTTTCTTTCACCCAGATTTGCCTGCAGCTCTAGCCTAGGCTTCAGCCCCACCTCTAGCAGGGAGCAACCTATCCAGGTGACTGCAGGTACATTTAGCTGGCACAGAATGAATAATTTGAAATCTACCAGGGCAACTGTGGCCATCTTGACATGTACTGCATAGATTGAAGCCCACAACTGCAAATCTATCCCTGCCCCAGGCAGGGCAAAAAGGGACTTGAAGCTTCATCAGTCTCTCTGGGCAACTATAGTCTAGGCCTGCATGATTTGGATTATTCTGCACAGCTGTGGATCTGTCCCTACCCCTGGCAAAGGAGAAACTGGGGAGAAGCTGCACCGGTCCTTGGGGCAATGATAGTAGTTTGAGCCTCCACAGCTTATAGCATCAGCTACATCTTTGGCTTCTACTACACAACCAGCAAGGGAGAAAGGGCAGAAAGCCCTAAATTAAAGAGAAAAAATGCACCCAGAATATATAATCTAGTTAGCCAGATGCCAAGACACCAACAAAAAGTTACAATCCACACCAAGAAATAGGAAGACATGGCCCACACAAAGGAACAAGATAAGCCTCCAGATGACATAAAGGAGTTGAGACAACCAATCATAGATGTTCAAACAAACTTCCTTAATAAATTCAATAAGATGTCTAAATAATTTAAGGATATTAAGAAGACATTGGATGAGCACAAAGAAGAATTTGAAAGCACACATAGAAAAATAGCAGATCTTATGGGAATGAAAGGTGCAATAAAAGAAATAAAAAATACACTGGATTAATATAATAGCAGATTTGAGGAGGCAGAAGACAGGATTGGTGAACTTGAAAAAATGACCTCTGAAAGTGAAATACAAAAGAATAGATGAAGATAAATTTGGAAAAACTTGAAGGTCTCAGGGAACTAAAGGATAGCAAGAGACATGCAAACATATGTCATGGGTGTCCCAGAAGGAGAAGAAAAGGGACAGAAGGATTATTTGAAAAAATAAAGGTAGAAAATTTCCCAGATCTAAATAATTGGAAGAATATTCCATGTTCATAGATTGAAAGACTAACTATCAATATGATGTCAATTCTTCTCAAAAGGATATACAGATGGTGGATGGATGTGGCTCAAATGGTTGGGTGTCTGTCTCCCATATGGAGGGATCTGTGTTTGAACCCCAGAACCTTCCAGTTAAAAATAAATAAATAAAAAATTTAAAAAAGGATATACAGATTCAATGCAATCCTGATAAAAACTCCACCAGCATTTTTTAAATAAATGGTAAACATGTTTTTCAAATTTACATGGAAGGGTAGGTAACAGGTCCTGAATAGCCAGAAACATATTAAAAATGAAGAGCAAAGTTGGAGGACTCTCATCTCCAGACTTCAAGTTGGATTACCTAGCCACAGTGGTAAAAACAGCATGGTATTGGCATAAAGACAGACACATAGACCAATGGAACTAAAATGATGGTTAAAAAACAGACCCTCATATCTATGGTCAAGTGATTTTTGACTAGCCTGTTAAACCCACCAAGCTTGGGCAGAACAGTCCATTCAACAAATGGTGCTGAGAAAATTTGATATCCATAGCAAAAGAAGGAAAGAGAACCCCTATACAAAAATTAACTAATGACTCAAAAACCTATATATTAAAAGCAAGAACCATAAAGCTTCTAGCAGAAAATGTAGGGAAATGTCTTCAAGATCTGGTGGTAATTGGTGCATTCCTAAAGGAGTTAAAAAGAGGATTGAGATGGACTACTGATATTAAATGTATGTAGAAGTTTTAATTAGCTTTACTGTAAAAGTGTGGAAATGTACAGATTTGATGGTAACATATTATAGTGAGTAACAGCTGGTTTATAAATGGGGATGTGACTGAAAATGGTAGTCTAGGGATGAAAATACCAATTGACATAAAGCTAGAGAATAATTTAGGGACTGAATAGCACAGTAAACCCAGAGGTGGATGAGAATTGTGGTTGTTAATACAGATGTAAGAGTGTCCTTTGTGAGCTAGAGCAGATGTACATCAGTATTGCAGGGAGGTGGGAATGTGGAGAAGCATGGGAAAAATACAACTGGAGTGACCTATAGAGTGGGGTTAACAGTAATAATGTAATATTCTTGCATCTTTGCCAAAGAAGTACTGTGTTGGTAATAGGGGAGTATGGAAAAAGTGTGCCAAATTTATGCTGTGGACCTGGTAATAATTGGATGATACTATCTCATAATCTGTAACAAATGTTCCACCACTGTGTGGTGTGTTGATAGAGGGGTGTTGCTTGGGAATTCTGCACATGTGAATGATGGTTTTGTAAGTTTAAACTTCTGTCATAAAAATATATTTAAAAAATAATATTATGGTGGTTTGGGGGAAAGATACACAAAGTGTAAGAATGGAATGTCAAGATTCACAGTTACATGCCCTGGGGATTTGAACCAGCCCTTCCTAATCCACCCACCCCCCAGTGCTGCACCACCAAACCCAGGAACACCACCACTCATCTGTCCCATCCCCCAACATGCAACCACACTCTATCTCTTTACCATAGATTATGTCCATATGGGTGATGGCTCAAAGCCTGCTCTTCTCTTACTCTCCTTTGTTAACCTATCTTTCAGACAATGGTTCTCAGAGACTGCTCACTTTCCTCAGTTCAGATCAGTGAGGTCATATACTGTTCATCCTTCAGTGCCTGGCTTGCTTCACTCAACATAAGGTCTTCAAGATTCATCCACGTTATTCCATGTGTTAGCACAGAAAAAGCGTGGGATTTCTCAGTGTGAACAAAAGGACAGTCGTAACAACATTAACACCTGTAAACAGGATTGAATAACACTCATGGTCCAGGATCCCAGAACCAGCAGGACACAAAGTCGGGGGGTCATGATGACCATGTAGTGAAGGGGGTGACAGATGGCCATGAAGCAGTCATAGGCCATTACGGCCAGGAGGAAGTCATCAAACCCTGCAAAGAGCAATAAAAAGTACATCTGAGTGATGCATCCTACGTAGGTTATAACTCTGCTGTGCATCTGGATAATCACCAGCATCTTTGGGACAGTGGCGGAGGATAAGCAGATGTCACAAAGGGACAGGTTGTAGAGGAAGAAATAAATGGGTGTGTGGAGTTGGGAGTCTGAGATGATGGCCAAGATGATGAGAAGGTTCCCAGTGCAGTTGACCAGGTAGATGGAGAGGAAGATCCCAAAGAGGAAGGGCTGTAATTTTGGGTCCTCTGTAAATCCCAGAAGAAGAAATTCTGTAATCTGTGTTTCATTTCCAGGTCCCATGTGGTGGATGTTACTAATAGGAAATATGAAAGGAATTGGCTAGTTTTCACATAAAGAAGCAGCACTATCCAAATAAAAATGCTACAAATGGTCCATTTTAGTGAAAATTTAAATCTCTATGTTATTTACATGGATCTTTTCCCTTTAGCATATTTCTGTGCTACTTCTCATTAGTTATTCCATCCCCAAAACTCGGCCTTTCTCAAGCTTTCATGAACTCTACAAATTTTATGAGAAATTTATTCATTTGTTGAATAAGTATCCAGTTGTGGTTAAGAGACAAGTATAGTTGAGGCAATGAGTCTACAGTGCTGAAACCCAAAAGCCCCAACACTCTGAAGATAGATAGAACATGTGCAAATGAAAACAATCATATTAGCAATCAGCTGATTATAGGTGCTTTAAGAAGAAGAATATTGACCAATATGTCAAGCCCTCAATATTAATGCATGTAACTATGAACCTAAATCTTCAAAAATTGAAAATTAAGGGTTACCATAGGCTCTAAGAGGAGGGGAGGGGAAGAATAGGTGGAACATAGGGCATTCTTAGGGCAGTGAAATTTTTCTGCATGATCTTGCAATGACAGATACAGGCTATTATACATTTTGTCAAAGACAAAAGTTTATGGTGTGAAATGTAAACCATAATGTTAAACATTGACCATGCTTCCATATTTGTTCATCATATGTAACAAATGAACCATAATTATGTTATATGCTATTAAAGGAGAAAATGTGAGAGGGGAAGGGGTGTGGTATATGGAATGCCCTATATTTTCTGTGTGACTTTTCTCTAACCCAAAGCTTCTTTGGAAATAAATTGAAAAAATAAGGCACTGGGGGAAAATAAAGAATATATGAAAATATAAACATAATCATATTGCAAATCAGTTGATTACAGTTGCTTTAAGGAAAAGAAAGTTCGTAAAAGCAGTGTGAAGTGAGAATGCTGTTTTTTCACTCAGTGTTCAGGAAAGATCCAGATATGATGTGAAACTTGAAAAGACACCTCATGGAAGAGAAGGCAGGACACATGAGGATATAAGAGGAAGTTTGTGACCAGAAGAGAGAAGATTCAAGGTAAAGACCCTAAAAAATGACTTGTTTCAGATTTTCAGGGTGAACAAGAAAGCCAATGTAGCAGGGAAATGAGTAAGAAGACAGTAAAGAGAGGTGGATTCCTAGAAGTTTTAAGAACAAGGCAGGCTTTCTGCTGTTGAAACTTCAAACTCAGGGAGCCCTTTAGGCATATGATAAACATCTCATACTTCATTAATTTGCTTGCAAAGCTATACTAGCAAATGGCATGGCACTATTTCAATTGCCATTTGTAGGATTGTATCAAGATTCCATTTTATAGGAGACACTTACTGGAATATATAAGCTCAGATACCCCTCCTCTGAGGAATGTTCACACACCATGAAACACAGACATCACATGCATGCACACACATGCTGAATACACACTTTGGCATATTAGGGACAAATTAACACCATGCTCTTCTAACACCCAGCCACACTGATTATCCCAAGAATAAATCCAATTCAAGATGAGAACATCATATTTTCTATTCCTCAAATATTTAGAAATGGTGCTCTGAAATTCCAGCTGAGAAGCCTTCCTTGGACATGTAAATATATTGTTCTCTTTTGTCATGGGCACTTTCTGCTCTTTGTTTAAAGAAACATAAAAAGATGCTCAATAATGAAAGAGGAAGGAATTGAAAGGACTTGAAGGAAAAGGAAAGATACAAACTAAGGTATTCCCTGAGAGACTGTGATGTAGAAAACCTTCCTTGGTACTGATGGCATTCCAAGTCCAGTTATATAGCCTTGAATCCCAGAAAAATTAATAAAAGAACAAAAAGCAAGTCAGCCAAAAGACAAATGTAGTGATATCTTTTTACACTGATAAGACACTTAACAGATTGAATATAAGTAAAGAGTAAAATGGCCAATAGGAATAAGCAAATGTTTCACAATAGAAAATATATAACAAGTAAAAAATAGTTGGGATTTTTTTGGGTGAAGCATCTGAAGTGTTTTTCAATGATATTAAATGCAAAATTTTTGGAATCAGATAAACCTGACATAGAATTTATGATGTGCAACATATTAGTTGGTAAATTTTGAACCTTAAGATTTTTACCTATATAGTAGGCATTATGGCATCCATCCTTCTATGACATTTAGCAGACATAATCAATACATGTGAAAACCTCAGCATCATTCTATCCTCTTGGTAAAGAATTGATTATCACTGCTAATGAGATAAGGCACATTTTTCTACTAACTCTCAAATACCTCATTATTTCTGCCTCTCTTAAACTCTATTCTATAGCCCTATTTTAGTTTCTCAGGATACCTTCCAGCAATAGCATACTGGAAATAGTTCTAGATTATGAAAACAATAAAGGCAAACTATGGTCCAATGGAAAGAAAAATACGTTCCAAATGATGACAGAAGGTGATGCAATTTCAAAGATATATCTAACCACAAAAGGCCAAAAAGCACAATAAGGAATACAGATGTGAAAAACAGGGGGCAATAAGTATAAAATGATGACCTATTAACTCAATGGAAGCAGACATTTCTAAGTTTGAAAAACAATGAAAGAAACATAAAATATAACACTGAAAGATGTTCACACATTCCCCCAAACACATCTATTCAGACATAGTACAACTAAAAGACAAATAACAAAGTTGTAGAAAAATCTGCAGCTCTTTGAAAGATTATTTTTTAAAAAGAAGATAAAGAAGAAAATCAGGCCCTAGTATATAAAAGTAATGAATTGAATAAAAAATTCACAATGGGGAGAGTAAATGACAAAGTTTTAATTAATTTCACCTATAAAATATTAATTACCAAGTAAATGTTGTAGTATATCCCATTCAACCCATTAAATCAAAATAGCCTTTTTTTAGGTAAATACCCAGTGTAAAAGCATATATCTTGAGAATTGTTGTTTCAAGGAAATGTCTAACTCAATTGGATATTTCCCAGCATTTCAGACACTTACTTAAACACATCTCATGTGAAATGTTAAAACAATGCCTCACTTCACTGCACATTCTGCCACTGCTAATATTCCATGTCCCTATGCCCATTTAACTGCAAAGCTCTTTCTGCAGATATTCTGCTTTTCCTGGAACTGCTGTACCCCCACAATTCTCTTTTCTACTTAGGCTTCCATTCCCATCTCTTATTCATCCAAAATGAGCCCTACATTGCTGACTCAAATTGACACTGCTTTTAAAAAAAATAATAAAAACTTTCATTAACTGAGCAAGTGGGAAAACAAGCACAAGGATCTCTCTGGTCTGGGCTAGGCTGGGTTGGCTTCCAGATAAGCTTAGGTAAAAGGTTTTGGCTTCCATCCACCCTGACTCTTCCCTGTAGGATCTACTGGGCTTTCTGACTCACCTAGATGGAATCTGTAAGAACCTTTTTTTCTGAGGAAGTATACATTCCTCCTTGGAAGGTTGATGATAGTGAATGAAGCTCTATCCCCAAACAAGATGGCAGGAAAGAGTCAGGCATCAGTCCCCAAACCAGACTTAGGACCCTCAAAAGAACCATATGCTGCCTAGTCCAAGTATTCACAAGATAAAAGATAGCAGGAAAGGAAATATTTATAGCTTCACTATATCTGCTCATTAGGTACCTTTCCCTCTTGTCGCTCCAATCACTGAACAATCATTTCCCTGTGGAACCATGGTCTGGACAGAATAAAAGTCTCTATTCTCCAAACAACAGGTTATGAGTCAGGGGAAAGCAGGTTTCATTATTCCTCATCCAATAACTCTCCTGTCTTCCATACTTCTAACCTGGTGACAACTTACCACATCCACTGACTTAAAATTTAATCCAGTCTTAACAATGGGGGTCTCATTCCAAAAGACTAGGTCTCTTTTTTTCTCCAAAGGACAGACATGGGCTGAGAATACAGGCATAATAGTTGCCATCAGAAAATTACTATTCTCCTCTTCAACAAAGTGGAGAACTGTATTCACTTGATCTAAAACCATGGATGCTACAACTTTTTAGTTCATTGTGCTATTCCAAAGCAATTGGGAATTATTCTTATAACACAAGTTAAAACCTGATTTATTCTTCATGTAGAAATGATTGCTGTTTATAAGAAATATATTTAGAGAGTTTTAAGTACCATGTACCTTATTGTGAATGTCTCGTTTAATTCTCCCCATATCCTTAAATGATGCTCAATTAATTTACTTAATAAATCCAGTATAATTTATTTTTGTAGAATAAAAAGAAAACTAATATATATATATATTAAATTTTATTATAGAAACATAAATACAACTGAAAATTTGTTTTTACCCCTTCCAAGTATACAATTTACTGGTAAAAATAAATTCAGAATATTTCACTATAATTAGCTTACTTTAAGCAACAATTTTCCATTCCCCTTACCTCACTTTGTAAACTATAATCTATTATTTTTCTCTATGAATTTACTTCCTCTAAGTATTTCACACGAGCAGGATCATACATTTCTCTTTTGTATCTGTATTACTTCACCCAGCATGATGTCTTCAAGGAATTTTCATGTAGTTGCATGTAGCAAATCTTCAATCCTATTTTTTTCCCCAAGAAATTTTACTGAGGTGAAATTCACATAAAATAAAATTAAGCATTTTAAAGTGAATAATTTAGTGGAATTTAGTATATTCACAATGAGGTGCCACAATCACATCTACCTATTAATAGTTCCAAAATATTTTCATCACACTTAAAAGAAACCCTAGATATATTATACATTTACTCCCCATTCTCTCCTCTCCCCGGACCATAACAACCACCAATCTGCATTTTTGTCTTCATGAATTTATCTATTCTGGATATGTGATATGAATATAATTCCCTGGCATTGCCACTGCCCATAGTTGTCTCCTCGCCAGGTGACTTGGATGAGTCCATTGAGCTGTAGGGTAGGAGTTGCAGCTCCACCGAGATTCCATGCACACCTGGCACATAGGTAGGCCAGAGGCTCCAGTCTCTGGGAGTATACCTAAAAAGTCCAGCATCACATGTAGGTTTGAATAGAAGGGACTGATTAACCATGTGCAGGGAGGACTTATTTGAGTCCAATTCTGCACTCTCAGGAACACAGATTTCAAAATAGAGCCCACTGATAAGGCATCAGTCTCTGGGGCTATCCCCCCTTATATAGAAACTGGGTGTCTCCAGAGCTCTCAGGAGTCCCTCTCTGTAGGGTGATATGCACTTTGATGTTCTATGAGCTCCTACTGAGGTGTGCGTTAGTGTTACCTCTGGGATGACCTCCCGACTCTTTGAAGTCTCTTAGCCACTTGAACTCATTTGTCTTCACCATTTCCCCCTTTTATTCAAGGTCTTTTTCCAGTCATGTTGCCAGTTGGCACTTGATATTAATCCCTCATTGCCAGGGAGGCTTATCCCCGGGAGTCATGTCCCACGTTGGGGGGAAGGTAATGCATTCATATGCTGTGTTTGTCTTAGAGAGAGGCCACATTTTAGCAACAAGGATGCTCTCAAGTGGCAACCCTTAGGTACCCCATAATAGTAAGCTAAGTTTCAGTTACAAGAGCAAAGACTCATAAGGTTAGTCATCAATAAAAAGAACTCATCAGTGGGCCATCCTCTTTTGACGGACACTGTCCCTGCACTCAGAGGACTGTTGCTGCTCCCTTGGAGAATGTGGCAGAGCTCTCCAGGCTAGGAATTCAGATTTCCTCATTTATTGAGTGATTGTCCACCCACCGAGACCATGTCCCAGCCTTTGATCTTTTGAACAATTTTGTATATCTTTTGTGAATATACAGATGAACTTACTCCCATGAATCCCCCCTCCCAGACACCACCCACCAATAATCCCCTGCAGTACCCATTGTAACCCTTCTGTGATCGAAATCTTCCATGAACATGTAGCCCATAAAATAATCAAATACACTTAATAGGAAAAAGAAACAACAATGATAAGCTTACATGCAAGAGACAAACATAAGAAAACTCAGGAAAAAAAAAAAAAAACCAAAAAACCAAACAAACAATCAAACAGAAAACAAAACAAAACAAAATATAATTAGCAGACTGGGACATTCAAAAAATGGGGAAAAAAGCAAAAGAAATGCCTTTTGAAAATATATATATTCTTTTTTTCCTTTTATCACTGTGTTATCGGATGTCCGGTGTGCCGTAACACCTTCCCCCTTTCAATCCCCAGTGTCTCCCAAATTTTCATTTAATTTTCCAAGAAGTTTTAGGTCATAGCAAAGTCACACACGGAATAGCAGAGACTCCCAGATACCAAACCACCACCCACTTCCCCACCCCATATTAACTCCCCCCCCCTTTTTTGGATGTTATCATTGTTATAACTGTTATACAGATAGCAAAATATAGCAACTAAACATTGTCAATGATTTACAGTATAGTTTACAATTTAGACAATACAGTTTAATAAGTTTTGATGATATTTACCATGTCCTGTGTCCATTACTGTAAAGTAATGATAAGCTTTTCCCATGACGAATAATACCCCGTAAGATCATTTTTTTTTAGTGTATATATGGTTACTTTTTATTTTGATATAATTTCAAACTTACAGAGAAGTTGCAAGAATAACACAAGTAACCCCATATGCCTGATACCTAGATTCATCGATTGATTGCCTTTATCATTCTCTCCCTCTTTCTCTCTGTCATACTGAGGTTAAACAGAACCTGTTAGATCTTAACTTTTCCTTCCTCCCCACGCCACTGGGGCATATGACACTCCCATGTCTTGACTCATGAAATGTCAAGATTCATAGTTACATGCCCTGGGTATTTGAACCTGTCCTTCCTAATCTACCCACCTGTCAATGCTGCACCACCAAACCCAGTAATATCACTACCCATCTGTCCTATGCTTCAATATGCAACTATACTCTATCCCTTTACCATAGATTATGTCCATATGGGTGATGGCTCAAAGTCAGCTATTCTCTTTCTCTCCCTTGTTAACCTATCTTTCAGACAATCATTCTCAGAGACTGCTCACTTTTCTGAGCTCAAATAAATGAGGCCATATACTGTTCAGTGCCTGGCTTGCTTCACTCAACATAAGGTCTTCAAGACTCATCCATGTTATTCCATGTGTTATCACTTTATTCCTTCTTACAGCTGAGTAATATTCCATTGTATGTATGTACCAAATTTTGCTTATCCATTTGTATGTTGGTGGGCCCCAGGGCTGATTCCAGCTTTTGGCAATGATGAACAATGCCACTATAAACATTGGTGTGCATATATCTGTTTGTGTCTTTGCTTTCAGTTCTTCTGGATATATACCCAGCAGTGGAATTGCTGGATCATAGGGAAGATCTAGTGTTAGTTATCTGAGGAACCGCCAAACTGTCCTCCACAGTGGAAGGACCATACTACAGTCCAACCAGCAGTGGATGAGGGTTTCTATTCCTCCACACCCTCTCCAACATTTAGTGTCTACTGTTTTTTTAATAGCTGCCATTCTGATGAGTGTAAGATGGTATCTCATTGTAGTTTTGATTTGCATTTCCCTGATAGCAAACGATGTTGAGCATTTTTTTTCATGTGCTTTTTAGCCATTTGTATTTCTTCCTTGGAGAAGTGTCTTTTCAGGTCACTTGCCCATTTTTCAAATGGCTTGTTTGTCTTTTTATTTTCAAGGTGTAGGAATTGTTTATATATGCAGGATATTAGGCTCCTATCAGATGTATGGTTTCCAAATATTTTCTCCCATTGGGTAGGCTGCCTTTTTATTTTCTTAATAAAATCCTTTGAGGTGCAGAAGTTTTTAATTTTGATGAGATCCCATTTATCTATTTTTTCTCTTGCTGCTCTTGCTTTGGCTGTGAAGTTCATGAAACCATTTCCTATTACAAGGTTCTGTAGATACTTCCCTACATTATCTTCCAAGGTCTTTATGGTTTTGGCTCTTAAATTTAGATCTTTGATCCATCTTCAGTTGATTTTTGTATAAGGTGTGAGATGGTATTCTTTTCTCATTCTTTTGGATAAGGATATCCAGTTCTCCAAGCACCACTTGTTAAAGAGGCCATTCTCTCCCAACTGAGTGGGCTTCGTGGCCTTGTCAAATATCAGATAACCATATATGCAAGGATCTATATCAGAACTCTCAATTCAGTTCCATTGGTCAGTAGGTCTATCCTTGTGCAAATACCACACAGTTTTGATCACTGTGGCTTTGTAGTATGTTTAAAAGTCAGGTAATGTGATACCTCCAACTTCATTTTTCTTTTTCAATATGTCTTTGGCAATTCGGGGTCTCTTGCCTCTCCAAATATATTTTGAGGTTAGTTTTTCCAGTTCCTTAAAAAATACACTGTTGACTTTTATTGGGATTGCATTAAATCTGTAGATTAGTTTGGGTAGAATAGACATCTTGATGATGTTTAGTCTTCCTATCAATTAAAAGAGAATATTTAACCATTTATTTAAGTCTTCTTTGATTTCCTTTAACAGTGTTGTGTAGCTTTCTGTATATACGTCCTTTACATCTTTCGTTAAATTTATTCCTAGTTATTTGATTCTTTTAGTTGCTATTGTAAATGTTTTTTTTCCTGATTTCCTCCTCAGTTTGGTCATTGTTGGTGTATAGAAATGCTACTGATTTTTCAGCATTGATCTTATAGCATGCAACATTATTGAAATCCCTTAAAATTTATAGAAGTCTTGTAGTTTTCTCAGGGCTTTATATGTATAGGATTATGTCATCTGAAAATAATGAAATTTTTACTTCTTCTTTTCCAATCTGGGTGGTTTTTATGTCCTGTTCTTGTCTCAGTGCTCGCGCAAGTACTTCTAAGACAATGTTAAATAGGAGGGGTGATAGTGGACATCCTTGTCTAGTTCCCGGTCTCAGAGGGAAGGCTTTTAGGATTTCACCGTTGAAAATGATGTTAGCTTTAGGTTTTTCATATATACCCTTTATCATATTCATAGAGTTTCCATCTATTCCTATTTTTGTAGTGTTTTTATGAGGAAAAAATGCTCTATTTTGTTGAATGCTTTTTCTGCATCTACAGAGATGATCATGTCATTTTTTCCTTTCAATCTGTTTATGTGGTGTATTACATTGATTGATTTTCTTATATTGAAACATCCTAGCATACCCGGGATGAAACCCACTTTGCCATGGTGTATCATCCTTTTGATATGTTGTTGAATGTGATTAGCAAGTATTTTGTTGAGGATTTTAGCATCTAGGTTCATTAAAGAAATTGGTCTGTAATTTTCCTTTCTTGTGGTATTTTTATTTGGTTTTCGTATTAGGGTAATGTGGCATCATAGAATGAGGTAGGCAATATTCCTTCTACTTCTATTTTTTGGAAGAGCTTAAGTAGAATTGGTGTTTGCTCTTTCCGGAATGTTTGATAGAATTCAGCTGTGAATCCATCTGGTCCTGGGCTCTTCTTAGTTGGGAGGTTTTTGATGACTGAGTCTATCTCTTTAATTGTAATTGGACTGTTGAGTTCATCTATTTCTTCTTTCATCAATGTAGGCTGTTTGTGGGTTTCTAGAAACTTGTCCATTTCCTCTAAATTATCATTTTTGTTGGCATATAATTTTTATAAGTATCCTCTTATGATAATCTTTATTTCTGTGAGGTCAGTAGTGATATCCCCTAGCACATTCCTTATTTTATGTATTTGCATCTGTCCTCTCTTTTTCTTTGTTAGTCTGGCTAAGGGTTTGTCAATTTTATTGATATTCTCAAAGAACCAGCTCTTGGTTTTGTTTATTGTTTCCAGTGCTTTCTTATTCTCTAATCTTTGTTATTTCCTTCTTTCTGCTTCCTTTATGTTTAATTTGTTGTTGTTTTTCCAATTCCTCCAAGTGTGCAGTTAGGTCTTCAATTTTAGCTCTTTCTTCTTTTTTAATATATGAATTTATGGCTATGAACTTCCCTCTCAGGACTGCTTTCGCTGCATCCCAAAGTTTTTGATATGTTGTGTTGTCATTTTCATTAGTTTCAAGGTAGTTACTGATTTCTTTAGAAATTTCCTCTTTGACCCACTGTTTGTCCAGGACTGTGTTGTTTAATTTCCATATCCTTGTGCCTAACCTGTTTCTCTGGCCCTTAGTCATTTCCACTTTCATTCCGCTGTGGTCAAAGAAATTACTTTGTATAATCTCAGTCTTTCTGAATTCATTGAGAGTTGTTCTGTGGCCTAGCATGTGGTCTATTTTGGAGTATGTTCCATGTGCACTCGAGAAGAATGTAAATCCTGCTGTATTTGGGTGTAGTGTTCTGTATATGTCTATTAAGTCCAGGTCTTCCAATTTATTGTTGAGTGCCTTTGTTAGAAGTGGGGCAAAATGAGACTTAATAAGATCAATATTTAACTTGTGTAGGAAGTGTAGAGTAATAGGAAATAAGTGGAGTTCCTACAATGGACTGGGAAAACAAATGGAGGAATATATATATATAGTGATTTAGAAAGCTAGAATTATGTGAGGGAGAGAAATAGTAAAGAAACGGCTGAAAGGAAAAAGCTTATAAGAATAAAAAAAAAGGAGAAAACAAAATAAATGGAATAGAAATTGACACCCTTAAGTTGTGGGTCTGTGAAGAAATGTTGTATCTAACAACCACAACAGAAAGTAGAAGGCCTAAAGATGAAGTAAGGATAATTGATAGTTTGTGATACAAAATCAATATAGACAACAAATGGGAAATTACTGAAGAAGAAGAACAGCAAAGAAGTGACAAGCTAGCAGCACCTAATTTTAAAAAAATGAAAGAAAATAGAAAGGGGGGAGGAAAGAGGAAAGAAAAGCAAGAGACCAGAAATAAACAGAGAAAAATCATATATCCACACAGGCAAGCAGTCAAACAGAGCTAAGGAGAGTCAATGATTCCCCTAGGGCCCATGTGGATCCTCTCTGCCTGCTTGTGTTTATCAATTTCCCCACAGGGTTCTTTATGCAGGTCCTGAAACAGCTTTTAGCTATTAAACTAAATTAAAAAGAATTTATTTTTCATTTATTGAAGTGACCTTCTCAGTTTTTTTTTTTTTTCTTTTGGTGAAATATGGGACCCAAAATAATTCCTTCTCTAGACCAACCCCCTTATGGAAGGGACCCCAGCTGGGCTCGTGGAAATTAATCAAGATGTCCCAATTTCTGGACTCCCCAGGGTAGCTGTAGCTCTGATGTTAGTCAGTGCAGAGTGCTAAAGATGGCTGTCTCCGCCCCTTCTTGAGCTGAGCCCCAGCATCACTGGGTTGCTATGGAAATCAGTTTGACTCTGCAGATTCGTGTCTCCTCTCAGTCTGATGCTGGTTCAGGTCAGCTTATCTCCTCCCCAAAGCTATCTGGCGGTCCAGGCAGCCAGATCAATGGCAAAAAATTAAATTAAAAAATTCCCTTCCCTGTCCTCCAACAGAACCCTCCCTCTTTTGGAGAGTGTCCCCTCTTCCTGGCTCTGCTGTGGCCTGGGGCTTTTCCCTGGGCAGCTAGGCAAATTGACTCCCTCCCCCGAACAGAATCATCCCTCCCCTCCACCGGCTGCCGATTCCCTCCGTCTGTTCTGCTCACCCAAGGTCCACGGGGCTCCAGGCAGCCAAATCCCCAGAAAATAAAACTTTCTTGCCCTGCTCACAGCTCCAACTGGCCGTTTTACTTTTTTTCTCCCTAACTGTGGGGCTCAGCCATCCATGCTAGCCACCACCAGCAGGCTTAAAACTCACAAATCTCTTCCGTTCCGTCCACGCCGTTGATCCACGCAGATAGATGTCCCAAGCTTCTCATTCCATGCGTGCACAGCATAGACCCTCGGGCAGGACCCCGTCCACAATCTGCCTTGATCTGGGAGCGTGCAGTGTGTGCCTTCCTATGCTAACACCATCTTGGCCCCCACTCCTCAGAATTCTGTGTTTATTCTGTATATTTAACACATCAGTCATATGGTTTCCATGTAGGTTTACTTTTCACTCTTTCTTTTTTTCAAGAAGTTACACATTAACAAAAAATCATGCAGAAAATAAAGATTTCCCATATACCAGCTCTATTATTAACACCTGCATTAATATGGTACAATTGTTACAATTGATGAATTATAATAACATTATTACCTATAATCCAATGTTTACATTAGAGTTCCATTCTGGAGTTGTACAGTCTTATGGTGTTTTTTTTTTTTTTTTTTAAATTTTTATTCTGCCAACACATATACAACCTAAAACTTCCCCTTTTAACTTCACTAAAATATATGTAAATAAATTTCCTTGTATGCATTCTACGTTTATCCTCTGAACTGATGGTATATACACCTAGTTTGGAAATGTGGCTCTGGGAACTCATTTACAAAGATGTTTTCTGAGGTCATGAGAATGAAATCAACTCCAAGACTTCCCCCTCTTCATCTGGGTCACTTTCCTTGAGTCACATCTACTTTACTGAATTTTCCTACTCATCCTAATATGTATTTCCTTATTTCAAGACTATATATGATCCATCTTTGTAACTGCAATTTTTATTTGTGATCTGGCATGAAATACCTTTTTCTAACCTTTCACTTTTAACTTTTTCCTTTCTTGGGACACAGCTGACCCCTCTTTTGGTAGTTCTCAAAATGTTTATTATAAATATTTCAACCATGCACAACAGTAGACAGAATAATAACATGTACACCACAATTTCAATGATGGTCTATATTCTACCCTCTGGGTTTAGTTATACTTGCATTTTTTTGTTGTTTACTCTCTGCTTGACTATTTTAAACAAATTCAAGGCATCTTTTAAATTCACACATAGATGTTTCAGTATGTTTTTCCAATAAATAAGGACTAATTTTCAAAATAATCATACCATTTTAATACCTCAGAAAATTATTTCTTAGTTCCATCTAACAGCCAGACTGTTCAATTTTCCCAGTCTTAAAAAGTCTTTATACAATAGTATTGCACAAAGCATTGTCCAAACAGGTCCACACATTGCATTTGGTTGGTTGGTCTCTTAAACATTTTTTCCCCTAAAATATATTAATTTTTTCGGCTGCCTTGGGTTTGAAGTCTCAGTCTGAATCAGCATAAATGAAATAGATGCTTTGTTAAAAATACTCACATTTGTTTCTGTGGTAGAGATATAGTAAGGAGTGATTTGGAAGCCTATTTTGTTTTTACATTATTTCTAACTAAATTCCTTACTTTTTAATTTATTTCCTTGGTTTTTAGCTAATATCCCTTTGTTCACTGCCCCTGCTTCTTTCCTATATCTTTTTAATGAGAGCTAGACACTTGATGAGATTGTTTTGTTTGATGAAAGATTAGTTCATTGGCAGTGCTCTGTTCCATTGTATCCCATCAGTATCATGGTATCTCATTGACGCCCCCCCTTGGTGATACAAAAATGGAATAGTGTGTCAAGGGGGTGTCATACTGTTCCATTCATTTTAATATGCCCTATCCTGTAATTGTTTTTAGCAGCACTTGATCATCTTTACTTGTACCCTTTACTTGATTAGTTACCTCCCAAGACCTTTTAACTTGACCACAGTTGTCCTGGAGTACTTGCTAACTGAACAACGTGCTTCATTTTAATTTTGCAAATTTTGTTCCTTTAGACCTGGAACCAGGTGTTCCCCCAAGGATTTCTGGTACCTTTTAGCAGAAATAGTATTTAGAACCACAATATGGACATTAAAGTTGCTCATTGTTAATGGCTGTCATTATATCTAGGCTTTTTCAGTGGATATAGCTAGGAAATATTTTTAAGAAAGAGAAAAGTCATGAATCCATTTTAGTATTTCTAATTAAAATGAAAGATTACAGGGTAAATATTTCTTTGATTTTATATTTACCTCTGTGTTGGTTTTGAGATACATACCCAAGAAAGTCACATACTTAAAGTTATCCATTCCTGTGGGTGTGAACTCAGTATAAATAAGACCTTTTGATGAAGTTATTTCAGTTATGGTGTGGCCCACCTGAATCATGATAAATCTTAAAATTCTATTATTGAAGCCCTTACAGGGAAAGCCACAGAGATAAAGATACAGGAACACAGCCAGGAGCTGTAAGTCAACAGAATCCAGAGAAGTCAGGAGAGGCTGCCATGTGCATGGCCATGTGTTAGAAAAGTGAAGGACCATTGATCTCTGGCAGTCAGCCCCAGAAAACCAGTATTCTGAGAGAAAACATTCTCCTGAGGACATTTTGATATTGGACTTCTAGCCTCAAAAGACCCAATAAGTTCCTGTTGTTCAAGCCAAAAATTTAAAAATATATATTGATATGGAGTTCATGCTGAGATAATACTTGTTGAATGGTGAGACAAATAGATTGGTGGGGGGGGTGGTAAGTCCACACTGATGTCTGGACCTGAAAAATACAAATATATTCAATTAGTGAAAGCCTTTGACCTGGAAAAGAACTTCAAAATCATTGACTAAAAATGATCACACATCCTATTGCACTGTTTAAGCTTTTTATACATATTATGCCATTTAATTTTTTGTAACTCTGATGAAATTAGTATCATTTTTCTTTCACTACAGCTGAGGAAGGAAAGACTTACAGAAAGTAGGTAACTAGTTCAACATCACAGAGGTAGTGAAGAGGCAGATGTAAGGTTCAAAGGGAGACAGTCTAAAATAAGAATACACCCTAAAGAGTACACCACTCCCTACATTGTATTCTTCCTAGTGAAACATGATAATTGTCAAACCTCAAAGGATGCAGGAGAGGTTGTGAATTGAATTTGTGCTTCTGAACAGATGCTTCCAAAACAAGGAATGTTAGACCTCAGGTGCATGTACCCCAAAAACGAACCAAAGAGTAAAGATCCTTATTGGACAAGTCACCTTCATTTTGTAATTCACAGGTTTCATATTTTAGCATAACCTCTCCATGTCTGGGCATTTGTAATTTATTTGTCATTTTTTTTTTATTGGGACATTAGGTTTCCTGGATATTTTAATTATGTTTTCATTCAATGTTAGTGAATCTGTGCATATTTTTACATGGGCATTGTTGGAAGCACATTATTCTGCTTACCATACCGTATACCACATATTTGGCCAGAGAGAGGTAATCTTCTGTCTGTTATGTGAGTTATTAAGAAAACATGTAAGTTCTTATTTTATAAACAGAAAAAATACCGAATTACAGATATGATGATAGAGCAATAAGCCGAACAAGTAAGAAATACATTGTATGATTCTATTTATTTAAATTTCAGAATCACAAATAAAGCTTTTGGTGTTAATATCCTGAATCTTGGTTTGCCTAAGGGTGGAACAGATGACAGTAATTGGGTGCAGAGATTCTCAATGGTTGACCATGTTCTTTTTTTTTTTTTTTTTGGTGGTCTTTGGATACATGGATTAAATTCGTGTTTGTTTGTTTGTTTGTATAAAATTCATTGAGCTTATGGCACTTTTCTATATAGATATTATACATCACAAAAGTGAATTTTGAAAAAGACCCATTCAGCACTTTTCTTTGTATGACATCCCTAAATCTCCTCCCAGTCTTTCTTAGTAGGATATGAATTAAGTGCCTGGAGGGGCAGTAGCTAGTCTGTGACCATGTGGATAAAAAACATATATTGAGTAATCTAAAAGGAGATGGAATTCGTAACAGTGTCATTGAGTTACCATAATAGCCCTGGACTCCATAATCCTAGACCTGTGAGATGTGGATAAATAAATTCCCCCTATTTTAGCATCTCGTTTTAATCACCTATTGGTTATTTGCAGTTAAGTTTCATTCCTAGCTATATAAAGTAGATACGCTGTTCTCATACATTTTAGTTGATTTTTTTGTGTGTGTATGTGTAAAATGGCCCCCTAATAAAAGAGTTGCATGGAGATAAAAATGCTTTGATTCAACATTATTTTGTAATAATCAGACCAGTGATATGGCACTTTATTTTTGATAACTACTGTGCATGAAGAAATGCCATGAGAAAGTAGGAAACATCCAGAAGAGAGCTACAAAAATAAGCAAACATCCAAGCCCTTGCCATATTGGAGCCAAAAACTGAATTGAGATATGTTTATAGGCATATGTGAGGACTGTTAGGACAGGAAAGCTTCTTGACCTGCAAAGCAATATACCAATGGTGACATTCAGGAATCTGAGCTGTGACAAGGGTCCATTTTCTCCAAAATCATCATTTGTATATTGATAAATCCATGTATGTGATGGATAAAAGGGGAGGGTCTTCTTGCCTCCAGGACTTCAGCCTAAGACTAATATATTTATTTACAAGGTATTGCAGTACCACCAGGACACTTTCTCCTCCATTAGCCTAAAAATGTGTTGGACACAAGCACACCACCTTCTGATAAGTCACCATCCAAAGTGGGGTCCATGAACCAGCAGCATCATTCTCACCCGGGACCTCATCAGAAAGGCAGATATTAGGGTGTCACCCCACACCTGCTGAGTAAAATCTATTTTATAGGATCAACCGGTGATTTGTTTGCACAGTAAAGCTTAGAAGCCAGTGGTTTCATGGACCCAGGAGTAAATAAGGCCAGAATTGATCAGAGGCAAGGGAGGGTAGAAGCAAGAAGCAGCTTTGAAAGGAAACAAAAATTCTTAGACATTACAATCATGGATAACCAGAAAAAGGATCACAGTAATTGAACATATGTCTGTGTATTTACAGTTTCATATGTGGAGAGGAAGTTGACTGTTTAAAATAACTAAAAATTCTCCTTATGGGGCCATAGTAGAATAAAGGTTGAGAAACACTAGCCTACAGGTAGGGACTGAAAGAAGACTTGGTGACAGGTAAATCCCAGGAGACAGAGCAAGACACAAACAAGAGAAGCCCATTATGAAAATCTTACACCACTTAAGTCTCCAGCTCTGGTTGGAGTTTCTGGGTTCACTACATTCTGTTCTCTCTCAGCTCCTGCTTTGGGCTTGGCTCATTCAAAATCTCAATGCCTCAAATATTTAGTTTTCTAGGCTGCTATGAAAAAAAGCACATGCTGGGTTGGTTTAAACAACAAGAATTTATTGGCTTATGGGTTTATGGCCAGAAATCCCCAATCAAGGCATGGGAGATATAATTTTTCTCCTCAGATTCAGTAGTTTTGCTTGTGTTGGTTCTCTATTACATGGCAATGTCATGGTTTTCTCCTGATTGCTCCTCTGACTTCTGGCATTTCTAATGCCTCTATTAATAAGAATAAAAGATCACACTGAGTCCATTTGGTCTTATCCAAATAGGATCTTAGAAGATTCTATTCACATGTGAGCCTACACCTTAACTGAAAATATGTTTTCAAATGGCCCTATTTATAAGCAGACCTGCACTCAAAGGAACAAGTATTAAGTTTAAGAACATGTCTTTTGAGAGTGTACATTATTTGGACTACCACAGTCAACCCTATTTACCCAAAAAAGATGTGTTCTTCCTTCATGTAAAATTTATTCACCACAAAAAGGAACTAAATTAAAAAAAAATACATTCACCCTATCACTATATCCCAACAGCCTCACAAAATAATTTATGTGTGTATTCCATCCTGTAGGAAAATTCCTTTCCAACTGTGGGTCTGTGAAATCTAAGAAATAGATTCTCTGCTCCCAAAATAAAGCAGGATTTTATTTTCTTTAATAAAACATTTCAATTCCAGAAGGAAAAATTGAAAAGATTACAGAGACTCCATGTCAGACCCACGTCTGAAACTCACCAGTGTAATCTCCAAAATACTTCAGGTTGTGTCATTTGCTTTATCCTTTGGGCCTGCTGGAGTGGAAACTATGTTTTCAAGTGCTCTGAACCTTAAAAACCGTTGCTTCTGTTTCCCTTGACAACCTTTATTCATTCAGGTTCCTTGCCTCATCAGTTGGGACCTCTAGTTGTGGAGTGTTGTTCTTTTTTTGCCATGAATTCCCACTCTCTCCCATCATGCATTCTGAGAAGACATAAACCATGATGTTCTAGGAACATTATTGGTGAGAAGTGTCAAATGGAAATTAAACAAATTCTCAACAACAGTATAGTGGGATACACAAAATTTAATATACTGACACAAAATATTTCCATGAATCAATGACCATGGATGGTCTATAACAATATCTAAAAATATGGATAAAGTCAGGGAAATAAGCTTATAATTAATAATATAATTTATTTATATATAGTTCACAAATAATCAAAATTAACATATAATTTAGAGTTAGGAGGGTGGTTTTTGAAATATTGGGAAGATGTCTAGAATAGAGCAGACATGGAAAATTCTAAGATTGTGGTTTACAGGGCTATTCATTTTATAAAAATTCAGCAAGCTGAAGATTTATAATATACTCTCCCATGTGACTAATATTTTTGTTGAAAACTTATTTTTAATGTGAAGTGAGAGAAGGAGATAACACATCTGATGATTTAGTAAATATATAGATTTTTCACTTACATACCCTTTAATTTTAGGACAAAATGTATAGAAAGGCAGACATTTTGCTTAAAGAAATAGAAAGAGCTGCATATTTTGTCAAATGAAATATGTGAAATGTGCATCCCAGTCCACACCCCAATGTATGTATTCCATGGCACATGAACATCTAGATTTCTTACTTCACTGAGAAGATGATAGTCATCAAATGCAATTCTTTCAGAGGTCCACAGGGATTCTGAGGTTAGAGGGAGGAAAGAATAGGAGTAAAATGGGGCATTTTAGGAACATTGGAATTGTTTTGCATGACATTGCAATGACGAATGCAGGTCATTTGACATTTTTTTTAAACCTGTAAAATTGTGTATTACAAAGTGCAAACTATAATGTAACTATAGTCCATGGGTAGTAGCAATGACTCATTATTTGTTCATCAATTGTAACAAAAGTACCTCATTAATAAAATATGTTATTAATAGGGGAAAATGTGATGGGGCATGGGTTGTATGGGAATCTCCTATATTTTCCATTTTTATTGAGTTATTAAGTCAGTTTTAAATTTTTTGAGAAATTGTTAATTTTGAAATTATTTCCAACTTTTAGATTAGAACAAAGCACACTTATACATTTTAATCAAGTTCCCTATTTGTTATAATTTTATCCACTTTCCTTTATCATTTTCTCTTTTGGGCCAGGGCACTGAGCACTGGAATGGACACCAGATCTGCCTCCCTCCTCAGAGGCAAATACTACCATATTAATTTCCTATATTTTCTTTGAAACTTTTCTGTATTATAAAATTTCTTTAAAAATAAAGTTAAAAAAACACAATTCTTTTCTATAGTATTATAAAGTATGATTTAAAGTTTTTCTTAATCATATTTAAGGCTGTATCTGAATTTAGGGCAAGTTCCTGTTCCATGAAATCATCAAAGCCTTTGGTTCTGAGGCTTCAAGACCTGTAATGACAGGCACCTCCTATGCCCCAGAAGAAATGACATTTGATGAGTTCCCTCTTGGAGATTCTTTTCAGAGTCCCCAGCATTTCTTTATTCCTTAGACTGTAGATAAAGGGGTTCAGCATGGGTGTGATCACAGTGTACATCACCAAGGCTGTTGTAGTTGAGTGAGCTTTTGGTGATGCCATCGAACTAAGATACACACCTAGGAGTATACCAAAGATTAAGGAGACCACTGAGAGGTGGGAGGCAGAGGTGGAAAATGCTTTATATTTCCCCTGAACTGAAGAGACTGTTCATACAGAGGAAAATATCTTCAAATAAGAGAAAATGATACAAGTCAAGGGAACAAAACCCAGCATCCTAACTGCAAAATATATCACTATTTCATTGAGGAAGTTGTCTAAACAGGAAAGTTGGATCATCATTTTTCTGTTGGATCACAGAAAAATAGGAGGAGTTCTAAGTAGTTACAAAAAAGACAACCAAAACACCATTAAGTTTTATAACAAGGAATGCAGGGCACTCATGGTCAAGGACCCCAGAACCAGAAGTTTACACATCTGGGGGTTCATGATGGCCATGTAATTCAAGGGGTGACAGATGGCCATGGAGAAGTCATAGGCTTTCATGGCTAGGAGGAAGTCATTTAACCCTGTAAAGAGCATGAAAAAGTAAATATGTGTGAGACAACTCACATAGGTTATGACTCTTAACTCTGTCTGTATGTTCGCCAGCATCTTTGGCATTGTAGTGATAGTTAAACAGATGTCTATAAAAGACAGGTTGGACAAGAAGAAGCAAATGGGTGTGTGTAAATGGGAGTCAGTGATAGTGGCCAGAATGATGAGCATGTTGCCTAAGACAGTGGTTGGGTACATGGACCAAAAAAGGCCAAAGACAAAGGACTGCAATTCTAGTTCCTCTGAAACTCCCCAAAGGAGAAATTCTGAAATTCCTGTATGATTTCCTGGCTCCATGTGCTTTATGTGACTAACTGGAAAGAGAAAAAAAAAACATGACCAATTTTTCAAACAAACAACCATTACTAACCTATCTATAATTTGTATGTTGGTGTCAGGAAATTAATTTATAGATTTGTTTATGAAATCTAAACAAAGACTGCCAACTTTGATTAGCAATTGCTCCCCTACTTTCAAAATTTTACACAATCTATCAAGCATTGTAAAAATTTTATGGAAATTCTTTTATTCATTTGTGGAATGAATAATCAGTCCATCTATGCTGCCAGCACTGACTAATCAATGCTTACTTAGTCAAAAAACTGGACACCATAACCCAGAGAAGTTGACACAAGAAATTAATCATAACAATCAAAATATAATACACACCATACACATCCCCTTAAATGATAATTGATTTCTAAATAATGTCAGTAGCATAGACATACTTTCACCTGACATAATTCAATTGTCTTATCCTACCAGAAATGTACTAACACTGTCATCAGAAGAGGATGCAAGAACTCAGGTAATATTAAATATTATTCTTTATATCTTGAAACTTAAATAGTATAAAATAAAATTAATACAATTTATTTAATATGTTTTAGAAATACAGGAAAGAGAAAAGAAAGTTATTTGCTTTATGTGTATGTTTTTACAAGGAAAAATAACTCCCTATTTTGCAACAGGTTATTTGGTCCTAGCTCATATTTAAAACTACCTCCTTCTTCTGCCCATTCCTTACTCACTGTACCCTCCACAAGCACCTCAGCTGGTCATGGCCATTTGCCTGGTTTAGTGATCCAATTCTTCAATCCTGTCAGAGTTAGGCTATAAGTAGTTTGCCTGGGATGAGTTGTTGCAGTTTTCCAATGACTTTAACCACAAGGCTTGGTAGCTTTAAGAGATGCCCTATAATCAAGATCATTCTCTGCAGCCAGTATACAGCTTCCTTCTTTGCCTGTTGATTCAGAGGCATGAGCACCCAAAGTGGTCCACTGGCTATCTTATCCTCCAGTTCATGGAAACATTGTTGGGTCTCCTGATGAGAACACTCTTCCTTTTGGGAAGAAGACATCTAGACCAGCAGAGCAGAAGGTCGAAGATACAGGAAACAAAAGTTTTATGATGAGTTAAAAGTATTATAGTGAGCAGTGCCACTCCCCTTTCTATACCTTATTTCCTCAACCCATGCATCCTGCTTATGGGAGAAACAGCACCATAGACTGGATACTGATTTAGAGCTTCCTGAAGAACATTGTCCAGCACTGCAAGGTATTGCCATCCAGCTACCAGAATAATTGAGCCTTCCAAAAGCCATTCTAATATCCTATCAATCCAGCTGCTTCAGGATGATGGGAAACATGGTAAGACCAGGGAATTCCATGATCATGTGTCCATTCCAATATTTCATTTGCTATGAAGCTAGGAGAAGTCCAAAATCAATATATCAGCAAGGCAACACTTTGTCTTTGAAAATTGTAGAGTTCTAGGGCTGGCTGCAAGTTCTGTTTGGGTCCTTAGCTTTTCCCTCAGATGTCCATATTCATAATAATATTATCTCCCTTTTTTTCTGGGTTTCATTGCCCTCCAGCTTTTTCCTGTAGAGTTCCCTCTGTGGCCTTCTCCATAAGATATCTAGTAATAGTATTTAGACCCATTCTGATTCAGCCTACTGTATATTATATGAGAACAAAATCTTCCAATGATCCCATTTACTATGGATTCACACCCACGGGAATTGATTAAGATTGAAAACATGTTTTTCTGGTGTATATAATTCAACCTGCCACACTAGGTACCAGGGATACATTAATTTCCACAAGTGATACCATTTATGGAACAGCAACTGCAATTGGAGTCCGCACCTGGTTAAGTTTAAGATTATCCACTGTCATCCTCCAAGTTCCATCTGTTTTCTATACAAGCAAAATAAAAGAATTGAAGGGGTGATGATGGGAATCACCACTCTTGCATCCTTCAAGTCCTTGATGGTGGCACTGATCTCTGCAATCCCTCCAGGAACACAGCAGTGTTGGCTTCCACTTGGCCTTTCCTACCATAATAGCCCTAATTCCACAGATCAGTGATTCATGTGAAGATTCTGCCTGTTGCTGAGTATGTCTATTTCCATTACACATTTTGGAACTAAGGAAATAACCACAGAATGGGATTGGTAACCCACTGCAATCACTGTAGAGACAGACTTGAGCTAAAACTCTATTGATCACCTGACTTCCATTAGCCCCTATATTTACTAGGGTATCACAGTGACACTTTGGGTCTTGTGGAATTCACATCAGTTCTAAAACAGAGTCCAATAATCTGCAAATGCCTGAATATTTTTGTATTCCCACATAAAATCACCTAGTTAGAAGGCTATTTGTATATTTGGGGATTGCTGAAAGATTAAAAGTATAAAATTGTTGGCAATATAGCAGGTTCAATCTGCATGTCTCCTGGACTTCACTGTTTCAAGGAGTTCTGGATCTGTAAGCTGACCCAATTCTGGGAATTGATTGAGGGGCCATGATTTTGTGTGTGAGTCTGTGTGATTCAATTTAGGCTTTTGTTCATTTATCCTAGAAACCCTTCTCCTTATATATATCAAGTCAGAATCTAGTAGACTGCTCATTCATTTCATTTCTAGGTACACAAAGATCAACTAGCCAATGCCACAAGTCTGTGAGTCAGACTATTCTGATTACAGCTTTTACCTTGTTGTCCATCTGAGCAGCCACACCCATCCTATTTCTGGCAATTAAATGCTGCCACTTGACTTCTGCCAATCAGAATGCAATTTTCCTTATGTTTTTTCCAAGGTCTGGGATAGCAATTTCCACACTAATTTCTGATATACTGAAGAACGTGAGCACAACAGATTCCTGGGTAAGGGATGTTGGAGATGCTTTCATAATTTATACCTCACAATTGTAGTGAAATATGTGTCCTCTGGATGTTCCTTAGGTGCATGAGCAGGTCTTACATAATGAATCTACTCCAACAGTCCAATCTCTCTAAGTCTTTGGTTCCATGCATCTACATTATACCAAGCCAGTTCTTGTATTTAAATGTCACTTAATGTAGGCCTCTGTTTGGTCAATGCATCAGCCAACCAAGTGAACAAACTGATACAGCCCTTCTAACCCATCTAGTTACATAGTTCATTCCAGAATTTCTGCTTATTGGGCCCATATCATTAAATTCAGCCTGATACAAATTTTGTTCTTGTCCCCATTATCCCACCTTCTTCATATCCATTCCCACACATTTTTGCCTGAATTCTGTCTATACATTTGAAAACGCATGCTGTTCTTTTGGAGTGCAGCATACCTACCCATAGGTTTCACTTTATACTTCAACTTTTGGGACCTGTTGGGACTTCATGGTAGTTATAGTTGTGGAATAAAAGAGAGGCAATGGGGCTGGGGCATGAGAGGAATTAGCTGTGTCTTGCAAACCAAATAACTACTGGTGAAACAGGGTTAATCTCTTCAGCTGGGAATGGAATGTCTGATTCATCATGGCAGACTGGAGATCAGGTACCTGATACCTCAGAGCAGAACATAATGGGTCTATCTGGCAAAAACAAACAAACAAACAAACAAAAAAAAACCTGAGCAGAATCTAGGATTTCAATATCCCCATCGTCATTACTGTCACATTTATGGCCTCCTTCCAGTTTTCAGGATCCCATTCCTCCCTGCTGAATGCCCTCTCTTTAACAGTGGACACCCTGAAAATAGGTAACTCAATTTGCATTGCAATTTGGCTGTTCACTCAATAATACTATGCATCTGATTTTCAGAAATCTCAAGGTTTCCTTCAGAGGACACATAACAACTTTCATGTCCTTCAGATGGTGCTTAAGATGCAAATTTGAAACCATGAAATCAATCTTTAACAATTCTGTTAATAGCAACCCGATTTTATTATTTTTAACTTCACAAATCTCAGTTAAAATATGAAATACCCTGTCACCCAGGGCTTGTCTCCCATGAACATTTAAGTAACAGTATCCAATGGTGTTATTTCATGACTCTCTATGGTAATTTCATGCCATAGTCTATCAATGTTTTCTTGATCATTGGAAATAGAGTCATTACACTTGCTTAATCAAATCAGCTGAGAGAGATATTTTAAAACCTCAGAGCAAACTCAGAAATTTCATCATTAAGATACTGTTTCTTTTTTTTTTTTTTTATGGGTAAAAATCAAAATTCTCATAATACATACAAACATTTGCAAAATGATATATAAATATATATGCATATATGTGTATTTGCATACAAAGATGTTATATATATATATATATATATATATACATATATTTTAAGAGGTGCGTAGATTACCCAAAATATTACACGGAACCCACTCCTGGTATCAAAGCTCTATTAGGACTCCTAAGAAAAATAGAACCATATTGTGTGTGTGTGTGTTTATTTATACACAATTTGGCTTATACAACTATAGGGATTGGCAAGCCCAAATTCTTTAGAGCAGGCCACAAATTAGAAAGTTGATTAAGGTGACTTCAGATTCCCAAGAGAATCTGTCTGTCTGAAATAGAGATAGAAATTCTTCTTTCTGACTGCTGAAATCCAGAGTTCTCCCTTGAAGGTGCCCGACTGATTGGATGGGGATACTCGTCTACTTACTAAAAGCAATCTCCTTTTTGATGGTAGATTCAATCAACCCAAGAAATGAAATGGATCCACTCCTGTTTCCATGGGTAGTTTTGTGTCCATTGCTGTATTACAGAAGAGAGTTATTAGAATTTATTAATTAAATACCCCAGTTTTGATAAGCATGCAAACCACTAAATATGAATATACCCAGTCAAACAGACACACACATAGGCACACATGCAAGGAGATACACACAACTAAATGCAAAGACAGATACACACAGGCATACACACACAGGGATGGACACACATTGAAATACAAAAAAAAAACAACAACAACAACAAAAAACCCAGAAAGACACACATGCTAAGAGACCACAAACACAGAGACAGAGATGCAGAAACACATATGCAAGCACAGTCAGATATGCACACACATTCAAATACAAGTATACACACAAAGAAAGGACATGCACTCAAAGACACGCATGCAAAGAGACACACACAATGAAAGACATGTACAGAAATATACAAACACACACAGGTACATGAAGACATGGACACATATAGCCAAACACAGACACACAGATAAAGACAGACACTAGAGCACACACAGATACAAACATACAGAGACATACACAGAGAAAGAAACACGCACAAACACCACAAAATGATATCCTGGTACCATGTTGACTGCATGGTATTCTCACCTCCAGAAAAGTTGAATTGGTCATGATTTAGTACAGTTCAAGCTGCCATTATATTATTTCCTCAAATTATTTAAAAACGTACCCAGAACATCCAGCTCATGAGGTTCCTTGCACATGAAAACTAGAGGCTTTATTTTGATATGACAATTTTCTGCCCTGGATTTAAAGAAATATAAAAGTCTGCTACATAAGTGGAGAGAGAGAAATGCAAAGTACCTGATGAAAAAGAAAAATTATAATGTCAAGTCACCACTGTGAAAAAGAAATTTCCTTGGTTCTGGTGGGATTCTAAACTTGATAACCAGAAAAACTAATAAAAGAGCAAAACAATTTTATCTAAAAAGTAGTGATATTTCATGGTGTCAAGACACAATATGTATTGTACAAACCAAGAATAAATTGTGCATAGTAAAAAAAAAAAACATTTTTCACAAAAGGAAATATAATATGTATCACAAATGTTGGGAAATTTTCTGGGAAGTGGTATAAGAATTTTATGAGATATTAAATGTAAAAAATTTTAGAAACATACAAAATTGATTTTGAAGCTCAGGTCTACATTAACTGAAATTTGATAGGAACCAAACCATTTAAATTCTTAATACCATCAACTATAAAGGAATGCTTTTGGTATCCATCCTCATGAAATAGTGAAGATGAGAAATCAATATCTCTAAAATGCTTTGCATGGTTCCTTCCTGTAAATGTATGAATTGCTATCATGGGTAATGAAATATCTTTTCTTCTACCTCTCAAATGTCTCATTCTTTCCAAATAAGTCCCCAATAAAACATCTTTATGTCAGTTCCTTAGGAATCCTCCCAATAATCATAGACTGTGCACCCCTCTAGATTATAGAGCAGAAAAAGGTGACCTGTTGTAAAATGATTTAAAAAAATGCTTTGAGGTGATGGCAGAAGGTGATGCAATAATAGAAGTAGATCTAACCAAAAAAGACAAAGTATACAATAAAAGAAACAGGGTATGAAACCTAGATGGCAATACATATAAAACATTTATCATTTTTAATGATTAATGCAATATGTATAAAACATTAATCATTATTAATCATTAAGTCAAAGAAAGCAGCTTTCTAAGTTTGAAAAGCAAGAAAGAAAAATAAATGTGACACTAAACGATTGATTTGAACACACAAAATTTAGACTTTCACACAATGCTCCAAAGTACTTCTACACATACATGAAAGAACTAAAAGGCAGGCAGCTAAGATATTAAGGAAAGAAAGAAAAGGAAAAGGAAATCCCACAGTTCTGTATTTGGAAGATGACAATCAAAGCAATAATTGAAACAGTCAGGCCCCAGTATACAGACTAAGATTGAATAAAAATTACCTGCAATGGAAAAATTAAATGGCTAAAAAACTCATATTAATGTAACCAAACCAATAAAGGAATGATTGACAAGTAAAGTTTATAGCTATATCCATTAGATATAAAACCATAGAAACCATGGATGCTATATCTGACAGGTATTAAATAAAACTGACCTTTCTCATGACTGTGGGAGTGTTTGTCCCTGGAAATACTAGCAAGGTAAAATCTGCATTCGTTAGACAGGACCTTTGCCATCAATTGAGAAACATGGTCAAATAAAGTGCTCTTAGGAAAAAACCCTCACTTCTACACATTCCTCCATTGCTAATAACCCATTTTCTCCCTACTCCTATTTAGTACAAGTATCCATGGACAGATGTTCTGCTTTTCCTGGAGCCACTTTGTCCCACTTATTCCTGCTTCTAATTGTCCTTCCAAACAAATTACTAATTGACAACAAGAACCCCTACATAACTGAGTCAAAGGACACGTCCTTTTCAAACATAATAAATATATATAATCATGAATTATACTAGCAGTGAAAACAAGTGCAATGACCTGTCACCTCCAGGGTAGGCTGCACTGCCATTCCGATGAACTCAGGGAAAAGCTCTTGGCTTCCTTTCTCCTTGAACTTTTTCTTGCAAATTTTGCTGAGCTTACAGACTCAATGGGATTTTGTCTCTGAGAAGGTCTCCCTGTGGAAGTACAAAGTACTTCCCGGGTGGTAGGTGAAGGAACTGAAGCTCTTTCACCATCAAGACTGCAGGAAGGAGTCTGGCACCAGTCCCCCAGCCAGAGTTGGGTCTCCCAAGGAAACCATCCCATCCCATCGAACCCAGAGTTGCCCAGGATGAGAAAAAGCCACAGAGGAGATATTTACAGCTTAGTTATAGCCAGTCATTAGCATGTTTCCTTGTGATGAGCATAATTTCCCTCTGGCACAATGGTCTGACAGAAAGAAAATTTTATGACTGATTCTGTTTTCCAAGTAGTCCAGGTTCTGAGTCAAGGAAATCCCAATTCTATGATTTCTCCTCCATGAACATGCCTGCCTTCCACAAATGTCACCTCCTAGCAAATACCCCATGCATTGTCTTAAAAGTGCTCCAAAGTTTAAGACTAGGATGCCCACCTGGTCTAGGTCCTCACATCTCCAAAGCTCTGACATGGGGTGAGGATACAGCCCCTGACATTAACTCTAGAAATTTACTCCTCTTTTCTTTGATAAAGAAAGGAACTGTATCCATTCGATATAAAACCATGGAAACCATGGATGCTACACTCTTTTGATTGATGACACTTTACCAAAACTTTTAGGAATTTCATGCTTGTAATAAAAATTACCACTTCTCTTTTGCTCCCTCATTTTTTACTTATTTTTTTAAAGATACTTAGATCACATAAAGGTTACACAGAAAATATAAGGATTCCCATATGCCCCACCTCCCAAACCTCCCACAACCTCCCACATAAACATCCTTCATTAGTGTGGCACATTATGGCAATTGATAAACACATCCTGGGGTTTTGCCATTAAGCATGGACCATAGTTCACATTGTAGGCCACACTATCTCCCACAAAGTTCTGCATGTTATTTGATGATATAAAATGGCCTATATCTGTCATTGCAATGCCACTCAGGAGAATTCCTAAGTCCCAAACAAGCCCCTGTATTACAACTGTTTTTCCCTCTCCCTGCCCCCAGAGCCTCCAGTGGCCACTGGCTCCACATCAATGTTGTAATTTCTTCCATTGCTGGAATCACAATATGTCTATAGTAAAATACAAGTAAGTCCATTCGAGTCCATAGCTCTTCCCCTCATCCTGAGGAGTCTGGGATGGTGATGTCCACTCCACCTCCAATTGAGAGGGGGCTTATATCCCATGGGGAAGGTGGATGGGATTATCCTGCCTGCAGCTGAAGACTCTCTCCATATCCTGGGATGGCCGTTGTCCACCTGATCTTCCTGCCAGTTTTCCTGGGTGAGTCCAGTGAGCTGTAGAGTAGGTGTTGCTGCTCCATCAAGGTTCCAGGCCTAGCTGGCACATAGACAGCCCAAAAACTCAAGTCTCTGGATGTGAACCTACAAACTCCAGCACCAAGTATAGGTTTGAATAAAAGGGACAGATGAGCCACGTGCAAGGAAGACATAGTTGAATCCAACTCTGTCCCTCTCAGGAGTGCAAACTCCAAAGTAGGGCCTACTAGAAAGACACCAAATCCTGGAGCTATCCACCCTGACATAGGACCTTGGTGTCTCCAGAGCCCTCAGGAGCCCTACTACTTGCAGTGATATCCACTTTGGAGTTCTAGGAGATCCTACTGAGATGTGCGTAAACTTCTGGGATGACCTCCCAACTCATTCTGAAGTCTCTTAGCCATACAAACTCATTTGTCTTTACCTTTTCCCTCTTTTATTCAAGGTCTTTTTCCAGTCGCATTGCCTGTTGGTCTTGGTAGCAATCCCTCGGGGCCAGAGAGGCTCATTTTAAAAATGTTTGTTCATTTAAGAAATGTATTTAGCACTTCTTGCACATCATGGCCTGAGTCTACCACCATGATCAGATTGTCTCATTTATTTTCTTGTATATCCTTGTATGGTGCTCAATTTATTTCATTGAGAGATCTATAAATATTTCCATAAATTGAAAACTAAACAAGAAATAAAAATCTTTATATATTTTTTAAAGTTTATACTGTAGTAAACATAAGTACAATTCAAAATTTATATTTTAAAATATATTCAAGTATACAATTTTCTGGTGATGTTTATATGCACATGTGGCAAAAATCAATATCATTTACCTAAACTGTTTCATCACTTCAAACAGAAACTTTGTACATATTGAGCAATAATCATTCCATAACTCTGTGCCTGGTAACATAATTTACTATCCACCTCTATGTATTTCATATAAGCAGGAACATACCATATGTGTTTTTTCATGCCTGGCTTTTTCCTCTCAACATGATGTATTCAATGATTTTCCATCTTGTAGCATGCATTAGAAGTTGCTGAATAATATTCCATTTAGTGTATAAATTGCCTGGGACAAAGAGAAGATCTTTGGGGACTAGAGTTGTTCTGTTCTGGTTTGGATTCTGTCCAAATGTTAGTTTGTGGAAGGAAAAAAATGGCTGTTCTAAAATTATTTATTTACAGGCTTAAAAAGCCATGCTGCAGAAATTTCTCGAATTATGAAGATTTCCTACAATTTAGTAAAATAAAAGTTTTTAAAAAATACTATAGCTCTTAGACTCCAAATTCATGTACTGACTAACTGCAAACCTGGCAGGTTTTGGAACACACCTAGCAAGTGTGCTGTGAGCACAGTGATGGATATGGGCTGGATTCTAGCACTTACTGAGAAATGAGAGAAGGAAAAGAAAACTAAAGCTGAACCCCAAGATTGCAAGGGAAGTTTTCTGAATGATCAGTCCCGTGTAGGATGAACTAGGTTCTGGGGGACTGTCATGCAGGAATACCCAACCAGTCTCAAGGAATCCTCTCTAAAAACGAACACTATTATGCTAATATATTTTTAGTTGTGGGGATTTTAAATATATAAAGAAATATTTAGAAGGGTTTTTTCACTTTTGTAGCTCTTATTGTATGTAAAAAGTTCTGTTTCTCTCCCCAAGAATTGGGGTTTCCACAGCCAACATTAACAAATAAACAACTTATAACTGCTTGCCACCTTCTTTCTACATTTAGATGTAGTAATCTTCTTGACTAGGGATGTGGCCGCCGTGCATGTGGGGGTTCCCATGCAGCCACTATTGCTCCATGGCCAGTCTCTGAAGCTCGGGTGACTGGGCATGCATGGCCTACAGCTAGTGGACTGCTGACATGGGGCCTGGATGGCTCTAGGCAGGTCTCAGGGATAAAGGGTTCCAAAAACTTGATGGCTGATAGTGGGGCATCTCATGCTCATGGGATGGCTGTCCAAGCAGAACGTTAGGGAAGGTGCCCTGGGGATAGGGAAAGTTAGCGAAGCAGGGGCCAGCAGTCAGGGGACCAACCAGTGGGTGGACTGGACCTGCTGGACCTTGATGGAGGAGGTCCTGATGGTGCAGGTGAAGGTGGGAGTGGATGTGGGAGTGCTGATGGTGGTGCGGCATCATGTTCAAAAACTGCAGCCAGGCCAGGGGGTCACTGGTGAGTGACACCATGCATTCAGTGAGGATATGCTCTGCCGCCAGTTTATCAGGTAGTATCTTTATCTGGTTTGGGTATTAGGGAGATATTGGCTTCATTTGGCAACTTTTTTTTTTTTTTATTGTTTGGAAGGGCTTAAGGAACACTGGTATTGGATCATCATTTCATGATTGGTAGAATTCACTTTTGAAGCCATCTTGTTCTATATTTTTCATCTTTGGGAGGACTTTGATGACAGCTTCTATATCTTCATTTGTGATTGGTTTGTTGGGGTCTTCTGTTTCTTCTAGGGTCAGTGTAGGTGGTTCATGAATTTCTAAGAATTTGTCCGTCTAGTCTACATTGTCTAGTATTTTTTTAGTATACAGTTGTTTGTAATACCCTGGGTCAGTGGTAATGTCCTCCATCTCAGTTCTAATTTTATTTATTTGGGACTTCTCTTTTTTTCTTTGTCAGTCAAGCTAAACATTTGTCAAATTTGTTGATCTTCTCAAAGAACCAAATTTATGTTCTGTTGTTCTCCTCTATTGTTTTATTTGCTCTCAATTTCATTTATTTCTGCTCTAATCTTTACTTTATCTTTCCTTCAGCTTGGTTTAGGATTATTTTTCTGTCCTTTACATAGTTCCTTTGTGTGTTCAGTTATATTTTCTCTTTTAGCGCTTTCTTGTTTTTATTTATTTATTTATTTATTTATTTATTTATTTTATGTAAGCAATGAGGGCTATAAATTTCCCCCTCAGAACTGTCTTTCTGGTGTCCCATAGGTTTTAATATGCTGTATTCTCATATTCATTCATCAGTTAAACTGAAACTGATTTACATAGTCAATGCACTCCCACTAAAATTTCAACAGCTTTTTGGAGAAGTGGAAAAGTCAATTATCAAATTTATTTGGAAGGGTATGGGGACCTAAGTGACCAAAAAATTCTTTTAAAAAAATTAAATTGTAGAATTCTCATTTCCTGACTTTAAAGCATATACTTAGCTACACTTGGAAAAACAGTATAACAATGGCATAAAGATGGTAAGATATACCAAAGGAAACAAAGTTCTCAAAAATAGACTTCTGCATTTACAGTTGAGTGCTTCTGACAAAGCTATCAAGCCCACCCAGCTGAGCCAATACAATCTATTCAATAAAGGGTGTTGGTGGAATAAGATAGCCATATCCAAAAGAAAGAAAGAAGACCCCTATCTAATACCTTATACATAATTAAAACAAAATGAATCAAATAGCTAAATATAAAACTCCTAGAAGAAAATGTAGGAAAACAACTTCAAGACCTTGTTGTAGGTGGTAGTTTCTTAAGCCTTACACCCAAAGCATGAACAACAAAAGAAAAAAATATATAAATGGAACCGCCTCAAAATTAAACACTTTTTTACCTCAAATAACTTTGACAAAAGGGTGAAAAGGCAGCTAACTCTATGGGAGAAATTAATTGGCAATCATCTATCAGATAAGTGTTTAATATCTGTGATATATAGAGATATCACAGAATGTAGCAACTACAAAACAAATTACCTGATTAAAAAATGAAGAACTGAAAGCAAAAACACAAACAGATATATGCACAACAATTTTCATAGCAGCATTGTTCACAATTGCCAAATGTTGGAATCAGCTGCGGTGCCCATCAACAGATGAATGGATAAGCAAAATGTGGTACATACATTCAATGGAATATTACTCAGCTGTAAGAAGGAATAAAGTGATAACACATGGAATAACGTGGATGAATCTTGAAGACCTTATGTTGAGTGAAGCAAGCCAGGCATTGAAGGATGAACAGTATATGACCTCACTGATTTGAACTGAAGAAAGTGAGCAGTCCCTGAGAACCATTGCCTGAAAGATAGGTTGACAAGGGAGAGAAAGAGAAGAGTAGGCTGTGAGCCATCACCCATATGGACATAATCTATGGTAAAGGGATAGAGTATAGTTGCATATTGAAGGATAAGACAGATGGATAGTGATATTACTGGGTTTGGTGATGCAGGGTTGACAGGTGGGTAGATTAGGAAGGGCAGGTTGGAATACCCAAGGTATGTAACTATGAATCTTGTCATTCCATGAGTCAAGACAGGGGAGTGTCATATGCCCCAGGGGGAGGGGAAGGAAGGAACAGAAAAGAACAAACAGGGGGTATTTAATGGTCATGGGAAAGGTTTTTCATTACCTTACAGTAATGGACACAGGACATGGTAAATATCATCAAAACTTATTAAACTGTATCATTTAAATTGTAAACTATACTGTAAACCATTGACAATGTTTAGTTGCTATATTTTACTATCTTTATAACAGTTATAACAATGCTAACATCCAAAAAAAAAAGTTTTTAATATGGGGTGGGGAACGGCGAGGGTGGTTGAGTGTGTGGAAGTCTCTAATATTCCGTGTGTGACTTTGCTGTGACCTGAAACTTTTTTGAAAATTAAATGAAAATTTGGGAGACACTGGGGAATGAACGGGGGAATGTGTCATGATACACTGGATATCCGACAATACAGTGATAAAAGGAAAAAAGAATAATTGCTTTTTTTTGTTGTTGTTAAAAAATTGGGAATTTCTTTTCTTTTTTTCCCCATTTTATTGAATGTCCCAATCTGCTAATTCTATTTTGTTTCTTTGTTTTTTGTTTTTTTTTTGTTGTTGTTTTTTCTGAGTTTCCTTGTGTTTATCTCTTGCATTTAAGCTTATCATTGTTGTTTCTTTTTCCTATTAATTGTATTTGGTTATTATATGGGCTACATGTTCAGGGAAGATTTAGATCACAGAAGGGTTACAATGGGGGCTGCAGAGGATTATTGGTGGGTGGTGTCTGGGAAGGGGGATTCATGGGAGTAAGTTCTTCTGAATATACATGAAAGACATATAAAATTTGTTCAAATGATCAAAGGATGGGGCATGGTCACGGTGGGTGGACAATCACTCAATAAATGAAGCAATCTGAATTACCAGCCTGGAGAACTCTGCCACATTCTCCAAGGGAGCAGCAACAGTCCTCTGAGTGCAGGGACAGTGTCTGTCTAAAGAGGATGGCCCACTGATGTTGATGACTAGCCTTATGAGTCTTTGCTCTTGTAATTGAAACTTTGCCTACTGTTATGGGGTGCCTACAGGTTGCCACCTGAGATCCTCCTTGTTGCTCAAATGTGGCCTCTCTCTAAGCCAAACTCAGCATATGAATGCATTACCTTCCCCCCAATGTGGGACATGACTCCCGAGGATGAGCCTCCCTGGCAATGAGGGATTAATACCAAGTGCCAACCGGCAGCATGACTGGACAAAGACCTTGAATAAAAGGGGGAAAAGGTAAAGACATATGAATTCAAGTGGCTAAGAGACTTCAAAGAGAATCGGGAGGTCATTCCAGAGGTAACACTTACACACATGTCAGTAGGATCTCATAGAACACCAAAGTGGATATCACCCCACACAGAGGGGCTCCTGAGGGCTCTGGAGACACCCAGGTTCTATATAAGGGGGGTTAGCCCCAGAGACTGATGCCTTATCAGTGGGCTCTATTTTGGAATCTGTGCTCCTGAGAGTGACAGAGTTGGATTCAAATAAGTCTTCCCTGCACATGGTTCATCAGCCCCTTCTATTCAAACCTATATGTGATGCTGGAGTTTTTAGGTGTACTTCCAGAGACTGGAGCCTCTGGCTTACCTATGTGCCAGCTGTGCCTGGGATCTCAGTGGAGCTGCAACTCCTACCCTACAGCTCAATGGACTCATCCAAGTCACCTGTCAAGGAGAGGATGATGGGTAACAGCCATCCCAGGGAATGGAGAGGTCCTGGATCTGCAGGCAGGATAATCCCACCCACCATATCCATGGTATATAAGCCCTCTCTCACTTGGAGATGGAGTGGACATCACCATCCCAGTCCCATCAGGATTGGGGGGAAGAACTATGGACTAGAGTGGACTTAATGGTATTCTGTTGTACACATATGGTGATTCTAGCAATGGAAGAAATTATAACAGTGAGGTGGAGCCGGTGGCCACTGGACACTTTTGGGGCAGGGAGGGGAAGTGCAGTTGAAATACAGGGGCTTTTTTGTGACTTGGGGGTTGTACTGAATGCCGTTATGGTGATGGATGTAGGCCGTTTTAAATCAGCACACACCATTCAGAACTGTGTGAGAAAGAGTGTGGTCTACGATGTGAACTGTGGTCTATGCTTGGTGGCAAGGCCCCAGGATGTGTATATCCATTGAGGGTGATGAACCAGCCTGATGAAGGATGTTTGTGTGGGATGTTGTGGGAGGTGTGGGAGGTGGGGAACATGGGAATCCCTGTAATTTCTGTGTAATATTTAGATAATCTAAGCAACTTTAAATATATATATATATGTAAAATTAATTAATTAATTTTTTAAAAATGGGCAAAATGCTTGATAGACAGTAGTCTAACGAAGAAATAAAAATGGTGAAAAACTCATGAATAATTAAAATGAGATATCATTTCACACATATTAGAATGGCCACTGTTAAAAAGTCAGAAAACTGTTAAATGTTAGAAAGCATGTGGAGAGATAGGAATGGGTATTCCCTGCTGATGGGAATGTAGAATGGTTCAACCATTGTGAAGGATTTTTGGAATTTCCTAAAGAAGTTGAATATATATTTGCCATATGACACGGCAATAGCACTACTATGTATATACCCAGAAGAATTGAGAGCAGTGACACAGACATGTGCATACCAATGTTCATATTGGCATTATTCATCATTGCCAAAAGTTGGAATCAACCCAGGTGTCCATCAACTGATGAATGGATAAACAAATTGTGATGTACATACATGATGGAATATTATGCAGCAGTAAGAAATGAAGTCATGCAACATATGACAACATGGATGAAGCAGTAGGAAATTATGTTGAGTTAACCAAGTCAGATACAAAAGGAAAATACTGAATGATTGAGCTATTATGAAAAAATATATTTTGTAAACGCATGAAATTAATAATTAGGATATAGGTCACCAAAATATAGAATGAGGGTAGGGAATGGAAAGCTGAGGGTTAATCTATGCAGAACTGGTAAAAACTTTTTTTGTAAATATTTGGAAATGAATAGAAATGGGGAAAGCACATCATAGTCTTTGTAACTAGCAGAGCTATTATATGGGTACAACAGAGGTTGAAAACATAAGTCTAAGGACATGTATATTACTAGAATGAAATCTAAAAATGTACCATGGGAAAGTATAACATAATGAAACCTTTATAAAATACAAATATGGGTGATATTACATATATAAGATTTTTTCAGTATAAAAATACAAATAAACTACAGAGATGAAAACAGAATATCAGCTATGTACAGCAGGGGAAGCAGAGATTGATGAGTTACTTTTGTTTGTTTTCTGTTTATTATCATTGTTATTGGAATAATGAAAATGCTATAAAAATTATTGAAGTGATGAATCCACAACTATGTGATTATGCCAAATACCATATATTGTACACTTATGATGGGATTTATGATTTGTTAATATATATCAATAAAATTTATTTGTTATAAGAAAAACTAAACAAACAAAAAAGTTGGCATAGTTATTTCCTGTCAGTAAATGAATGACTTTCCCAGGTGATTAGATGGTTTTTCTTTCACTACACAAATATTTCTTTCTGCACCTTCCTGTCCAATTCCATGTTCCTGTTTCACTTTCTCTTCATTGACTGAGAAGGATCTTCATAATAACAAAGTTGACCTTCAAATTCGACATCCTAAAACTACCTGTGATTCCCCACTGGAAAATGAAGTCAAAGTACCATAGCTTCAATGTGAGCTAGACCTTTCCTGTCCTACTGGCCCATGTCCCCTCACCCTGTGGGTTGCCCTACAGACACTGATGACCAAGACCTTGAACCTGACATTTACCTTTGCCAGATCTCAATATTTTTCATCCTAAATTGATTTACACAATGTTTTGCTATTTGTCAGGTCTCTCTGACAGTTCCATTCAGAATTTTTCAATTCCTTTTCCTCATGGAAACTCTAAGACCCTTTTAGGTTAGCCTGGTTATCCCACCTTTCAGAATGATATTTTTAACATCCACAGAGGAAGTGAAAAATTTTGTTCACACACATCATATTGGTAGTAGAGACAATCCTTTTGTGTTGCATTTAGTGGATTCCATGTCTTCTCCCTGCTAGACTGTGATTGCTTTGTGGTACCTAGCAAGGTTCTACAGAGTTTTCTGTCCCTTCACATAGTTCATTTCATGCCTGGATTAAAACAGAAGTTGAATAAATATATATTCTGTGAATAAATGAAAGAAGATTGTTTCACAGATACTGGAAATGAAAGAGAAGAAGGAGGGAAATAGAAACATATGTGTGAAGACATTCTAGAAGCATGCTTTCCAGCTCCTGAGATGTGAACCCACATGTGGGTCAAGATGACATTTTGTGAGAATTATACAATAAAGTAAATAAAATACTGTAAGAAATAGAGTACCTCACACATAGTTATGGTAAATACAAAATCGACCCATGAATCTTCTTGTTCAGGTGTGTGTGTCATTGTATGTGGTTGCATGTGTGTTCATTGTAGAACATAATAGTAAATGTATTTTAATATGCAGGAATCATCAAATTATGGAAGCCTTGGCACTAAAGGCAAGGAAAGCTTAAGAAAGAAAGCCATTCCCTGCTAATGGGAAAAGTTCCTATGAATGGAGAGACAACTGAAGAGAGAGAACAGATTGGAGAGAGAACAGGCAGGCTCCGTGGGAGCTGATGCTCCTCCAGTCACTAGGGCCATGGACAGAACCGGTGTTCTTGCTGCACCTGCCTTTTCATGGTCTCCACATCACTCCCTAATCTACCTGCCATTCTGTGTCTATCTCATATTTATTAGAACAAAGGGGTTTTCATCAAGTCACACAGCAGATAAAGCTAGTCAATCTCTCATTTTGTGTGTGTATCAGTCTTTTCTTTGTTATTACACGGCTTTGGGAATTTATCTCTTTTTTGACAAATCAAATAGCCACAATCCTTTTTTGGTTTTCTTGTTCATCCTAAATATAAAGGCCTTCCCAGATTGCACTCTATTAAATCCCACACATATGGGAAAATCAATCTCTTCACCTAATCAACTTTCTTCATATAATGTGTCCATAAGGCATGATGACACACACTCACTTATGTCATTGTTCTCTAATTTCTCCAGTATAATGTAAGATCCAAATAAGCAAGGACACCACCTGCTTTGTTCACCTGTGTGTTTTCACAATGATGTGTGAACATATGAGTAGTTATATAGAAAACACATTTAAGAAAATGTTATGTGATGAAATCAATTGAATGACACCAAAAATGAAAGCAAGTTAAAGGTTTCTACAAAGTAACTCTATTAAGAAAAATTGAATGGAATATCCAAAATGAACATCTGTTATATAGTAAGGAAAATAACAATAATTTAATATATAAATATGGGGAATTAAATTGGTAAAGACTGGGAAATAAAATTATATGCAGATACACTTTTTAATAATGCAGTGAGGAAGGAGTCTTTAAATGTATAATTTAGTCCCATAAAGGGAATTTGGATTCAAATATGCTTATAAAGAGGATATGGTGGTCTGAATTAGTCAGCCAAAGGGGTGCTAATGTAAAATACCAAAAATGGGTTGGCCTTTATAAAGGGTATTTATTTGGGGTAGAAGTCCACAGTTACCAGGCCATAAAGCATTGTTTCTTCTCTCACCACAGTCCATTGTCACGTGTTAGAGCAAGACAGCTGCCAGCGTTTGCCAGGGTTCAGAGTTCTGGGGTTTCTCTCTTCCCGGGGCTGTGTTTCTCTCCGGGCTTAGCTCCTGTTTCCTCCACAAGGTCAGATGTAGACGATTAGGTGAACGGCTTGCTTCTCTTCTCCTGGTGCCATCTTTCCAACATCAAAACTGCTTCTCAAAAGACGGCTTCAACTGTCCTTTGCCTTGCCTTTTATATTCGATTCCCCACCCACCAAGGGGTGCTGCTCAATGCCCTAATCCTAACCTAATCATGCCCAGATTAACAGATCAGTTTACAAGCATGATTCAATTATATTTTTGGAATTCATAATTACATCAAACTGCCACATGGTCCAATTTAAAGAATGCTATCTGAATAATGGTAGAGGGTGATGCAACTTTTAGATATCAATCACATCACAAATGGAAAAAAGTTCTATAAGGAAAATAGAGGTGTAAAAACAAAAAGGCAGCACTTATAAATTGATATTCTTTAACTCAGATGATGCTGAAGAACTTTCTAGGTTTTAAAAGCAATAGGGGAAACACAATATGTAATACAGATTGATTTGCTATGCAAAATTATAAACATTCAAATGTTCCCCAAACATCTAAAAAGACATAAAGGAACCAATTGCTACCAGCAAAACTGGTGGAAAAAAAAAAAAAAAAGCACTGCAATTCTAAATTTGCAGCACTGCAATACTATAACTAAAAATCCCGAGGCAGCAGTACAAAGTCAAGTCTTAAGCAGTTTGCAATTTAGAAAGAAAATGGTTAATGGACACCTAATAATTGAATTCAAATAATAAAGGAATAATTCCTAAGTAAATGGTGTAGTATACCTCTTTCCCTATTAAACAGATATATTTTTTCATTTCAATACTCTACTAAGGGTTTCTGTATCATTAACTACTGTTTCAAAGTAATATCTACCTCCATTGGATTGATAAAGAAATATAAACAAATGCTTCATCATTAAAAACAATCAAACAAACAAACAAAAAACATAATGCCCTCACTTCTCTGCACATACCTCCATGGCAATACCTTATTTTCCCATTCTCCCCTTAACTACAAAGCTCTTTGCAGAGATATTCTTTTTTTACTGGAACCAACTTATCCCTGAAATTCCCTATTCTAATTGGACTCCCAATCTCAATGATTAATTATTAACAATGAAACCGATAGTCCTGAGTCAAATGGACATTTCCATTTTAACCTCAAAATAGCATTCATTTAATAATTAAGCAAAAAGGAATACGAAAGCACAATAGGTAAACAAGTCCAACACTTGGTCTATGCTAGATTGCCACTCTGAAGACCTCAGGTCAAATCCCTTTGCTTCTGTTCTCTCTGACCCCTTCCTACAACATCTACTGGGCTCTCTGACTCACCGGGGTGGGATCTCTAAAAGGAAGGTCTCCGTGTGAAAGTCCTAATACTTCTCTGGGAGTTTGATTATGGTATCTAAAGCTCTATCCTCAGGCATTGGTCCTCTAGGCAAATATGGACTCTTAAGAAAAATCACCAGGTCCCTGCTTCCCCAAGATTGCACAAGTTGATATTTAAAGCTGCCCTATATTTGCTAATGAGCACATTTTCTTCTTGCTACTTGTACCCATTAGCCATCATTTCCCTATGGGACAGTGTTCTGGAAAGAAAGGAAATTTTTTTCTGGCTGGTTTTCTGTTCCCAGGAGAAAATACTGTAAATCAGGTGGATCCAGTTTTTCTTACTCCTCCTCCATGAACTCTCTTGTCTTACTAGAAACTTACCCCATCTAGTGACTTAAAATTCACCCCAAAGTTGAAGATGGAAGGACCCACCTGGACTAGGCTCCTTTCACTCCAAAGCACAGACATGGGGTAAGGACACAGTCCTGACTGTCATCCTCAGAAATTTGCTATTCTCCCCTTTAACAAATTGGAAAACTCTTTTCATTGGACATAAAATCATGGGCAATACACCATTTTTCCTTGATGACACTTTGCAAAATCTATTATGAATGTCAAGTTTGCTACATAAATCAGGACCCATCATTTAGTCCCACAGTATACAGTTTTATTAATTAGAAAATATATTTAGACCTTTTTTGCACTTTAGCCTGTGTTTAGTACTTTTCAGGGATTGCCTCAATTAAACTCCCCCATGTTTTGAAATTATTCAGTTAATAAATCTATTAAGATTTTGATTCACTTAAACCCTAAACAAGAAGAGTTTATATATATATTTTGAACTTTTTATTTTATATCATAAATGGAACTGAAATTTATCTTTTTAGCCACTTTCAAGTGTACATTTCACTAGTAATAATTATATTCACTATTTTGTACTACCTTCACCAACATCCTTATCAAAACATTGTCATTACCTCAACAGAAACTCTTCACCAATTTAGAAATAACTCCCCATACCCCTCATTATCCAGCTCCTGGAAACCTGTAATCTACTATCTGTCTTTATGAACTTGATTTTTCTAAGTATTTACTATAAGTATGATCATACAATATTTGGATTTTATATCTGGTTTAATTCATTCATGATGATGTCTCCAAATTTGTACATGCTGTAGCATATATTAAAACTTCATTCCTTGTTATGGCTAAATATCATTCCATAAATTGTAAATACCACACTGTGTTTATCCTATCATCTGTGGATTGATGCTTGGGTTCCTTCCACATTACGGTGATTGTAAATAATGATTCCATGAATGTTGCTGTGCAAATGTGTGTTCCAGTCCCTACTATCAATTCCATTGGGTAGCATACCAAGAAGATGGATAGCCAGGTCATCTGTTAATCTAGGTTGAAATATTTGAGGAACCACAACAAATTATTTCTAGAAGCTACAACAAATTACAACCCCACCAGCAATATACAAGCTTCCAATTTGTCTGCATGCTCTTCAACACATATTATTTTCTGTTTTTTAATTATAGCCATGGTAATAGGTATTCAGTGCTATTGCATTTCAGGTTTGATTCACCCTGGTGACCAATGAATGATATAAAGTATCATTTACTGTGACTTTTGCCCTTTTATTATCTTTAGAAAAATGCTATCTTGGTTCTTTGCTCATTTTTAAATTGGGTTAATTGCCTTTTATTTCAGTTATACCAATTCTTTATATATTATGGATGTTAAGCACTTATATATATGCTTAGCAATTATTTTATTCTATTTTATAAGCTGTCTTTTCACTTTCTTGATGTTCAAATGATTTATTTTTATTGAAGTCCATTTTAATTATTTTTTCTTGTTTTGCTTTTCTTTTGTGGTCATATCCAAAAAATCACCATCATATCCAAGGCTATGAAGTTTCTTCCTACGTATATTCTAAGAGTTTCATGATTTTAACTTGTATGGTTAGATCCTTTGTCCATTTAGAGTTAATTTTTTGTACTGGGAGAGGTAGTGGTCCAAATTTATTCTTTTGCACATAGATATCTAGTTTTCCCAGCACAAATTGTTGAAGAGATGTGTTTATTTTGTATTATAACAAGTCCAGATTGTGGGAACATGACTGATGGGTTAAACATATAATTCTTAGCTCTCACTAAAACAACAAAGAAAAATCCAGAAGCTGCCATGGGAACTTGCTTTGGAGCACAGCAAACCAGGACACTGCTTACCAACTACCAGAAGAGTGAGGGTCAGAAACACAAAGAGGCCAAAACAAGTAATCGTGAGTTGTTAAACCTCCCAGCTGCAGGGAAGGGCTTCCCTTTCCCAACCCCAAAATGTTAAGTGAGGGTAAAACTTCTGGTGAATTGTATCTAAGTGAGAGTACAGCAGATGTCTACCTCCATGGGAAGGTGCTCTGATTCATCTAAAAGTGTACTAGACAGATAGGGAAGCCAGGGATAATCAGGGGTTGCTTACCTCAGTAGCTGGAAGAACCACACATACCTGGCCCTCAGGGTAGACAGTCCAGGTGGAGATCTTAGCCTACTTCTCCAAACGGGAGTGTGACAGCAAATTCCCTGCAAGGAAGAAGCATCTGGGAGAGTGGAGAGTGATTTTCTGCAGCAAGTTTAGCCAGCTGGATCCCCCTTGTATATCAGAAGGGATCCTGAGTTGACAAGGAGAGGGGAGGGGAATTGTCTCAAGCTGGGGGTCATGCCCAGCCACCTAGGTAAAGAGAGGAATTACATCAGTGAGGAGGCAGAGACAGGCAGTGATCCTCACCATTCCAGCTTACTGCAGGGGATCTAATCTGTCCAAGGGAAAAGGGGCAGATAGTGTTCTGAAAGGCTAATAAACCAAAGGATTCTGAATAGCTCAGTGGAAGAATTTCTGCCTAGCATATATGAGGTCTGTGGTTCAATTCCTGGCCATTCCTTGAGTAGAGATCCAACAGGTTATCAAGCATCAGCTGAATTTTTATTACAGGAACACATTTTCTTTGTATTAGCTTTTCTTGGATCTCTCTCTCTCTCTCTCTCTTTTTTTAAGGTCATTTTCTTTTATTTCCCTTACTTTGCTCACTAAAACCTAGCTCAAAACCTGCAGAGGGCAGGCTACAGGGTGAGTGACTGAGGAGCAGCAGCAGCCTCAGAAGATCCTTAGGGGTCTAAGAAAGAAGGCTGTTTTTCCATGTTTATTATTATTTTTTCTTCTGTCTCCTTTTTAAAATAATTTAGTTTCTAGTGACTTGTTTCTTTCTTGTTTTGTATCCCCTTCTTTCCTTTCTCTGCTTGTTTAGTTTTCTTTCTGTCTTTTTTTTTTGGTTGTGTTTTGTTTATTCTTTTGGTTACTGAGCTTTTCTACCTACACAATTTCTTTTTACTCCTTCATCTCTATATCTATTGTTTTCCATTGTTGTTCTTTCATTCTACCTCTTTTAATTGGTCTCCAGTTTTTCTTGTTTGCATTTCTCCCTCTTTACCTTTTTCCCTGTATGCTTTCTTTTTTTTTCTTTTTTCTTTCTCTATTTTCTGTTTTCTTTCCCCTCTTCTCACATTCTATCATTTTAATTCAATAAATATCTCTTTCTCTATTCTGTTTCTTGTTTCATTCTTTCTACTCCACTTTCCTAACCTTATTCCTCTGTGCTTCTTATGTGTGTTAATTTTTTCAATTTCCTAGGTCTTATGCATTTTTGTCTTCTGATTGCTTTCCTTTCCTCTGGCCCTAATTTTTTTTCTTTCAAAGAACATAGCCATATCACTCTCACAAAAAAAAAAAAAAAAAAAAAAAAAAAAGATGTGTGTGGGCAAGATCCTGCCTGAGAGAACTGTTTTGGGAACCCACAGAGTAGGGCACTTCAGGGCATCGATCTAGAGGAAGCAAGATGAAGAGATAAATTTATCAAGGTGCTGCTGGCTTGATTCTTGTTTACTGTGTTCCTTCTTCCTTGATTTCCCCTTTTCTGTTTATACAGATCTTGTATACCATCACTATCTCTTTTCCTTCCCTCATCATTCTATCTTCTGTTTTCTGTTGTTGTTCTTACATTCCACCTCTCTTTGTTTAGTTCTCAATTTATCTGTTTTTTATTTCTACCTCATCTATCCTGTTTTCATCCTTTTATTAACTTTTTTCTTTTTCTCTTTTCCTTTAGCTTTCCCTCGCTCCTCATCATACTGGCTTTTTAATTCAGTCTATATATTTTTTCTATTTGGTTTCCCATTTCATTGTTGGCAACCCACTTTTTAATTCATATTACTCTACACTGCCTACTTGATTTAAATATTCATTCTAAGGTCTTAAACGGTTCCTCTTCTAACAATTACTACTATTATCCTTTCACTTTTCTTACCTCTTTCATGTTCATTGGCCCTAAATTTTTCCTCCAAGACAAGAGCAAGGAAATAGAATAAGAACAAAGTGTCAAAGAGAAAATTTACACACACCAAAAAACAGGAATTAAATAAACCCTAGAGTAAAAAGGGAAGGTAATCAACTAAGGGAATTAACCAATTAAGATAAAAAGACAAGAGAGCATTAAAAAAATACAAACCATACTAACAAACAGGAAGACATAGCCCTGTCCAAAAAACAAACTAAAAAACCAGGAAGAGGTGCAGAGTATTAAATAACTGATCAAAGCTATCTACACAAATATCATGAACTAAATTAATGAAGTGAAGGAAGAGATTAAGTATATTAAGAAGACAATGAGAGGACATACTAAAGAAATTGTAAACATACATAAAAAGGTATCAGATATGATTGTGATGAATGGCACAATCCAGCAAATCAAAAGATACTGGAAGCATATAATTGTAAATTTGAACAAGCAAAGGAAAGAATTACCAATGTGGAAGACAGTACATCTGAAATCAAACAGTTAGTAGAAGAGATAGATAAAAGACAGAAAGATGCAGCAAGTTCTTAGGGATCTGAATGACAACACAAAATGCACAAACATATGCATTATAGGCATCCCAGAGGGAGAAGAGAAGGGAAAGGGGACAGAAGCAGTGTTGGAGGAAATAATGGCTGAAAACTTCCCAAACCTATTGAGGGAGATGGATGTACAAGTCCAGGAAACACAGCATACCCCAAAAAGTATTAATCCCAACAGCCCTACTCCATGACGTATATTTGTCAAACTTTCCAATGCTCATGGCAAAAAGAAAATACTGAATGCAGAAAGAGAAAAGAGAATCATCACATAAAAGGGAAGATCAATAAGTTTAAGTGCTGATTTCTCATCTGAAACTATGAAGGCAAGAAGGCAGTGGTATGACATAGTTAAGGTAGTAAATAAAAAAAAACTTCCAGCTAAGAATTCTTCATCTAGCAAAGGTGGCTTTCAAAAATGATGGAGAGCTCAAAGTATTCACAGATAAATAGAAATTAATAGAGTATGCCAATAAGAAACCTGACCTTCAAGAAATATTAAATAAAGTTTTTCAGGTTGAAAGGAAAAAACAGGAGAGAGAGAGATTTGGAGGAGAGAGTAAGAACAGCTAAAAAGACAAAAAGATAAATAAAAACAATATATGACATACATAAACCCAAAGAAAATATGACTAATGTAAGTAATTCCTTGAGAGTAACAACACAGAATGTTAACGGATTAAACTCATCAGTCAAGAGACACATATTGGCAGAATGGATAAGGAAACATGACCCATCTATATGGTTGTCTGCAAGAAGCACACCTTGGGCCCAGAGATTCAAGGGACTGAAAGTGAATGGCTGGAAAACAATCTTAAAAGGAAACAAGAACCAAAAAATGTGGGTGTAGCTATACTAATATCAGACAAGACAGACTTTAAATCCAAAACTATTTTAAGAGACAAAGGTGGACACTATATATTAGTGAAAGTGGTAAACTTTCAAGGAGAAAGAACACTCATAAACATTTATGGACCTAACAGGGGTGCCTCAAACTATATAAGGCCAAACCTGGAAAAACTAAGTGGAGAAATAGATGCCTCTACAATTATATTTGGGGACTTTAATACACCAATATCACCATTGGACAGAACATCTTAGCAATGAATCAATAAAGAAACAAAGACTTTGAGTATACATTAGAGGATCTGGATGCAATAAACATATGCAGCACACTACACCCAAATACAGCAGGATATATATATATTCTTCATAAGTGTACATAGATCATACTCCAAGGTAGACCACATGCTAGGCCACAGAACAACTCTAAGTTAATTAAGAAAAACTGAGATTATACAAAGTAATTTCTCTGTCCACAATATAATGAAATTGGAAATCAGTAAGGGCCAGAGAACCAGAGTAGGTACAGATATGGAAGTTAAACAGCACACTCTTAGACAGTGGGTCAAGGAGGAAATCTCAAAAGAAATCAGTAACTACCTTGAAACAAAAGAAAATGACAAAACATGTCAAAACATGTGGCAGGCAGCAAAAGCTGTACTGAGAGGGAAATTCATACCCGTAAAGGCATTTATGAAAAAAGAAGAAAGATCTACAATTGAAGACCTCACTGCAAACTTGTAGGAGTTAGAGAAACAACAGCAAACTAACCCCAAAAGAAATAGAAAGACAGAAATAACAAAGATTAGAGCAGAACTAAATGAAACAGAAATTTAGAAAGCACTAGAAAAAACAAACAAACCAAAAGCTGTATCTTTGAGAAGATCAATAAAATTGACAAACCCCTAGCCAGGCTAACAAAGAAAAAGAGCAGATGCAAATACACAACATAAGGAATGAAGAAGGGGATATCACTACTGATCCCACTGAAATAAAGAGCATTATAAGAGGATACTTTGAAAATTTATATGCCATCAAGAATAATAATTTAGAGGAAATAGACAAATTCCTAGAAACTCACAAGCAGCCTACATTGACAAAAGAAGAAATTGATGAACTCAACACACCAATTACAAATAAAATGATAGACTCAGTCATCAAAAACCTCTCAACTAAGAAGAGCCCAGGACCATACACCTTCACAGGTGAATGCTAACAAACATTCCAGAAAGAACTATCACCAATCCTGCTTAAAATCTTCCAAAAATAGAAGCAGAAGGAACTATGTCTAACTCATTCTATGATGACAATATTAACATAATACCAAAGTCAAACAAAGATGTCACAGGAAACGAAAATTACAGACCCATCTCTCTAATGAAACTTGATGCTTAAATCCTCAACAAAATACTTGCTAATTGCATACAACAACACATCAAACGAATTATACACCATGACCAAGAGGGTTTGATCCTGGGTATGCAAGCATGGTTCAACATAAGAAAACCAATCAATGTAATACACTACATAAAGGGATCAAAAGAAAAAAAAAAACATGATCATATATATAGATGCAGAAAAAGCATTAAAAAAAAATACTGCACAATTTCCTCATAAAAACACAGCAAAAGATAGGAATAGAAGGAAACTTTCTGAACACAATGAAGGATATATGGGAATCCCAGTGGGTTCCGTGTAATATTTTGGGTAATCTAAACACCTCTAAAAATAAATGTATATATATATATATAACATTTTTGTAAGCAAATACATATATGCATATATATTTATATATCATTTTGCAAATGTTTGTATGTATTGTGAGAATTTTGATTTTTACCCACAATAAAAATAAATGAAAATTAAGGAAAAAAAAAAAAAAACAACCATAGCTAACATCATCTTCAACAGTGAAACACTAAAAACGTTCCCTTTAATATTAGGAACAAGGCAAGGATGTCCACTTCACAGCTCCTATTTATCATTGTATTAGAAGTACTTGCTCAAGCACTGAGGCAAGGAAAATATATAAAAGGCTTCCAAATTGGAAAGAAAGAAATAAAAATTTCACCTTTAGCAGATGAGATGATACTATACATAGAAAGCCCTGAGAAATCTACAGCAAAGCTTCTAGAACTTAGAAATAAGTTGCGTAAAGTCATAGGCTATAAGATCAATGCTCAAAAATCAGTAGCATTTCTGTACACCAATAATGAGCAATCTGAGAAGGATATCAAGAAAAAAAGAAAACTTACAATAGTAACTAAAAGAATCAAGTATCTAGGAATAAATTTAACTAAAGATGTAAAGGACTTATATACAGAAAACTATACAATACTCTTAAATGAAATCAAAGAAGACTTAAATAAATGGAAGAATATTCCCTGTTCATAGAAAAGAAGCCTAAAAAGCATTAAGATGTCTATCCTCCCAAACTAATCTACAGATTAATGCAATTCCCATAAAAATCAACGCAGCATTTTTTAATGAATTCAAAAAACTAAATACAAAATATATTTGGAAGGATAAGAGGCCGCAAATAGCCAAAGACATATTGAAAAGAAAAATGAAATTGGAGGTATCACACTACCTGAACTTAAACCATAGTACACAGTTACAGTGGTCAAAACTGCATGGTATTGGCAAAAGGATAGACATACCCACCAATGGAACCAAATTGAGAGTTCTGATATAGATCTTCACATATACAGTGATCTCATATTCAACAAGGCCACCAAGCCCATTCAACTTAGAGAGAATGGCCTCTTCCATTGCTGGTGGGAATGTAGAATGGTGCAGCCATTGTGCAGGACAGTTTGGTGGTTCCTCAAAAATCTAATATAGATCTGCCATATGATCCAGCAATTCCACTGCTGGGGATATAGACAGAAGTACTGAAAACAAGGACATGAACAGATATATGCACACCAATGTTCATAATGGCACTATTTACTATTGCCAAAAATTGGAATCAACTCAAATGCCCATCAATAGATGAATGAATAAACAAAACATGTTTATACATACAATGGAATATTACTCAGCCATGAGAGGGAATACAGTATAACACCAGGGGTAACATGCGTGAATCTTGAAGGCCTTATGTTGAATGAAGGAAGCCACACATTGAAAGACAAATATTACATGACCTCACTGATATGAATTAAGCAAATCGAGGAGACTCACAAAGCTAGAGCCTGGAAGATAGGTTTACAGGAAATAGAAAGGGAGAAGAAGGTTGTGAGTCAACAGCCATACAGGTTAAATCTATGAAAAGTTGTAAATGCACAACTGTGCAGTGAAGGAATATGACAAGGATGTAGTGATAATATTGGGTTAGGCAGTGGAGATTGGATAGGGAGTAGTGTGGGGAGGGTGGGTTGGATGCTCCATGGAACAAGGGTGAGGGTTGGAGGAGTGAGCAGGTGATCACTGGGTATTGGTGGGTACGTGGTTGAAACTATAATGTTGGGAAAGCTCTTTTGGAAATATGACAAGAAAGGGTTACTGGTTTAGGGTGTTTGATTGGAGGCATACTGGACAGGGCACATCTGGGGCAGGCTTCTAGGGAATGTGTTAATGATCATTTTGTCATAGTGTGATGTATCAGAGGGTGGAAACCCACATAATGAGTGAGAAGATGTTGGACTCCTATCCTGGGGAGGCCTGCTATGATCTCAAGCAGAGGGGTCAGATTCTCTCAAGAGCATGGACAGTGCCTAATAGGGGAGTATAGACCAATGTGACAAGCCCTCAGTGTTGTTGCAAGTATCTATGAAGATTGTCCTACAAGGAGTGAAGCCTGGTGGTTGCCATGGGCCCCAAGGGAAGGGGAAGGACAAAATAGAATAGATGGGACAGGGGATATTTTGCAGGCAATGGAACAGTACTCCATAATCTTGCAATGATGGATATGGGCCATGTTAAATTTCATCAAAAATTTATAAAAGTGTATGGTCCAAAATGTAAACCATAATGTAAACCATTGGCCATGATGAGTAGTTATGTTTCAACATGTGTACATAAGTTGTAACAAATGTATCATCCACATATAAAAAGGTTATTAATATGGGAAGGGAGGATACGGGGAACATGTTGTGTAAATGGGGGTCCCCTGTATTTTTATGTGACTTTAATGTGACCTGAAACTTCTTTGAAGACAAAATGAAAAAAAGTAAGATACTGGGGGATTAAATAGAAGAAATTGTCATTGTACTTACAGGACAACAGATCTGAATGAAAGGCAAAATATATTTTATTTATTTAGTTTTTTAAAAATATTTTCCATTATTGCTTATATCCCAATTATTTTATTTTTAGTTTTAAAATATTTTCTGTATTTTATTTCTTGTGTTTAAAACTATCATTATTTTTTCTTATTAATTGTAATTGGCTACTTTATTGGCTTCATGTTTGAAGAAGTTTTGGATCACAGAAGGGTTACAACTATAGCAGGAGAGGGCCATTTTTCTGGGGTGTCAGTGATGGTGGATATATGAGAAGAAGTACACCTAGGCATACATATAAGGCATATAAATGTGTTTAAATGTTCATGGGGCATTGCCACAGTGGGTGGAGATTCACAAAATAATCAAAAGAATATCAAATTCCCACCCTGGGGAGCTCTGCCACATTCTCTAAAGGAACACCAAGAATCCCCCATGTACAGAGGCAATGACTAGTGAAGAAGGGTTGTCCACTGGTGGGTCCTTGATATTGGTGACTGTGCTTATGACCTTTTACTCTTGAAATGGAAACTTAACCTAGTGTTTTAGAGTATCAAAGAGTTACCTCCTGGGACCCCTTTTGTTGCTCAAATGTGACCTATCTCTAAGCTAAACTCAGCATATAAACAAAATAACTTCCCCCAGTGTGGTACATGACTCCCGGGGATGAACATCCATGGCCTGAGTGATTGTTACCAATTACCAACAATAAATGAAACTGAAAAAAAAAAAACTTGGCCAAAAGGGGGAGAAGGTAAAGACAAATGAGTTTTCATGGATAAAAGACTTCAAAATTTGTCTGGAGGTCATTCCAGAGGTAAGGCTTATGCACATCTCAGCAGGACTTCTTTGACAGCCAAAGTAATATTACCCTCAATAGCAGGGATCTTGAGGGCTCTGGAAACTTCCAGACACTATAGTCAGGGCAGATAGCTTAGGAATTTGGTCCCTTGTCAGTGGGCCCTATTTTGGAATTTATGCTCCCCAGTGTGACAGAGTTGGGCTTAGTTGCAGTTTCCGTATACGTGGCTCTTCTGTCCTTCTATTTGAATTTATAATTAGTAAAATTATTTCTAGATTTCTAGAAATCTAGATTTCTAGAAATATTACTCCCAGAACCCTGGCTTTTAGATATATCCTCAAGATTTTGATCCCATTCATAAAAATTAAAAATGCAGTTCATGATGGTGTTAATCAATTAAAGACTTAGATCATTTGCGCTATCAATGTCATCAATCCTCCATGTCTAGTCCTTAAAATCCCTTCATCAGAAAGTAACAGATTATATGGGTTGTAATGTACTGTTATATGCCACAAAATTCATATGATAAAGAAGCTCAGAAAACAGACTTGGTGGGCACAGGAAAGTACCTATTTCCTCTATCTGATATTTTAGGAAAATCGTTACTTAAATCCTGTCCAATATTAATCATCTTTAGTTGTAAAATCCTTGCATTAATCATTTATAAACTATAAGTTCCCCTTAACACTTTGTGAATAATGTTATTTCATGTGCAAAATGATAATGTGTTACAAACAGAAGAAAACACCCCTTTGTATCTGAAATCTAGAATAAAAGGAAAAATGATGTATTAAATATGACAGATTCACTTACATTATTCGCAAAATAATTTATAGATTATAATTTATTTGTGAAAAAAGTATTTATGGATTATTTATGAAAAAGGACATGATCAGAAGTTGAGAAAAGTTTAGTAGCTGACAAAATTACATGGCTATAAAATGACAAAGTTAGAAATTGAGTTTTGCTTTGCATATATGCCATGCTTAAATTTCTGGAACTTTACATACCATACCTAGGTTTACTCTGGAATGTACCTTGCCACATCAATAACCATGGGTCACAGCTTGTGGTTATAGCCACTTTTTTTTTTTTTTTTTTTGCTTGGTTACATGATTGCTTCTCATGACCAGATTTATCTACCACATGGAAACTTTCAGTGCATTGATCCCCCTTGCCAAATATTAGTCACTATAATGTCTCTATCTTCATTATTTCAGTATACTTTAATCCACATTTGCTCATTTCAACGGATATTTACTAAGACCAACATTTTGATTTTTCTTATGTCCAATGCACTATTTCTATGTTTATTAATAAACACTCCACACACTTACAATTTTCTATGATGGCATTGACAGAGCACATGACTAGGGTATTGTTCCTGGTACAAACAGAGGCACACTAATGTCTATTAAGTATGTGGTAACTCTGCTGTATTAATACTATATTGATAATTAAATAGTTGTGCTATTCTCCATAAACACTTCAAATATTCTCCATGTCTTTTGAATTTCACACATTCTCACACTGCCCTTCAATTTCAAAAGATTGAATCATATCCTGCTAAGCAGATGGATCATAAAATTTGAGTACTTACCCTTTAAAACCATAATATTTTTTAATATTCCTTGCATGCACACACATTGTCTATTATTTCTCTCCTATAAAACTGAAGTCATGGTACCACTGGCTGAATTCAATATATTCAATTGAACTCTTACTCTTTTGTTTTGTTGGCAACTATAAACTGATCATAAATTCAATCTCTTTTGCCAGAAGCCTCTCCCTCTCTTCAAAATCCATCTCATCATGAAAGCTTATATAACTGATGCATGACCTACTTTGGGGGCCTTTGGTTTTTCTTTCTCTGACATCTTAGCCTCCTGTTTTCAAATGACTGCAGTTACTCCTTCCACTTATCCACTGTAAAGAAGAGCTCAATACATTATTGGAACATCTTAAAACTAAATCCTAACCCCTCCTCTCTCCTTTTATCCACTATCCTGACATGCTCACATATTTAATTGATTTTTTTAAAAATTTATTTATTTTTTATTGTTGGTAAAAATCAAAATTTTCACAATACATACCAATAAATGTTGGAGAGGATGTGGAGGAATAGGAACACTCATCCACTGCTGGTGGGAATGTGGTATGATCCAGCCACTGTGGAGGACAGTTTGGCGGTTCCTCAGAAAACTAACAATAGATCTTCTGTATGATCCAGCAATTCCACTGCTGGGTATATACCCAGAAGAACTGAAAGCAAAGACACAAACAGATATATGCACACCAATGTTCATAGCGGCATTGTTCACAATTGGTCTATTTAATTGATTTTAATTTCTTCCATCCCTATCTCTGAATTGATAGTAACAAACTATTTCTCTAGGCTGGTTCTCTGAGCTATCATCATTAAATGCTTAATTACATACACTAAAATGGACTATATTTCAGAACATTACCTGTCTCCCTAAATAAAAACATCTTTTGTCTTCAATATCAATGTTCCCACTAGATATTCAGAGATTGATCCTTTACATTCCTTCACAAATGAAACAGTGTTTTTACATCTACACTAAGTACATTTTCCCTTTCATTTCCACCTTAATCCACAAACATATCTCCTCACTCCATACTCATTTTCTCTCATTCCTAGTTTGAATATGAATTTCTCAGGGATCCTATCACTGAACTCCACCAATGTTAGCATTTACATTAGCTCTATGTTTGGTCTGTCTCTCCCATTGATGTGGACACAGAAAAATCAATCCATGAATGTTAAGATGAGACAAATTTTCCATTGACCAATATATATGCATTTTAAACCAGGAGAAATATGTTTACAATTACTTCACCTACCCTCAGAAGACCAACTACCTGAAATATCTATAGGCATATTAAATGACTATCTTCTTATGAAAAATTCATTGAAAAATAAAGAAGTCATGTTGAACATTTTCTCCATTACTCAGTAGGACCAAATTAGATTGGAAAAATGAGAGAAGCCAATACTTTATTGAAGTTGTGATGAGAAAATAAGAAATAAAATTTTGATGGTGAGCACTCATTTTATAGAGTTGATGATTTCATGAATCATCTAATTCAAACAATGCATCCTGATTAATTTGCATGTCAATCAAGATAAATGTAGGGAGTAGATGTGGCTCAAGAGTTTGTGTGAATGTTTCCCATGTAGGAGGTCCCACGTTCAATCACTGGCCCATGACCTTAAAAGAACAGCCTAATCAAGATCTGGCCCTTGATACAAAATAGTTTCCATTTAATTTGATAAATCCACAGATGCAACTAAGTAGAAGAGATTATGTCCTTTAATTCAGTCATCCTTCTACATATCTCAAAAGCAACCCACACATGCCTTACTCCAGATGCCTCTCTCTTTTGTGGATTTTGGTGGTTCTAGGCTATACTATGGAGAATATGCAGCAAGTGAATCCTTAAAGCTATTTATTTTTGAGAGGTCTTGTGATTTACCAACATTCTGTCTGGTTATGGGTATCAATTTGACTCTAAATAAATATAAGTATTCATCCTGAAATTTTATATTCAAAATATTAGGGATTCACAGAAAAATGCTAGTAGAAACCCATTGAAATATTTAAAGCAGCAAAATTATATGATCATATTTGTGTTTGTAAATTAGTCTTTTACTGAATCATAGAATGAAGTAACATAGAGGCAATTGGTGATGTTTAAGAATTAGATGATTGCTTTGCATAGGGGCTTGAATGTGAAAATATGAGGGACAGGATGGACAGTTATAAGATATAATAAAGAATAAGCAAATCTCTATCATTTCTTTATTTTGTCAGATATAATTGAGTGCTAATGATGTTAGACTTTGTGCTAAAGACTGAGCATGAAGGTTTGAAAAAAGTTTTTAGAGTGAGAAAGAGCAATAGCAGTTGAGAAAGGGAACACTCTGTTAAGTATTATATATGGAGGAAAGCAAGATACAGAGAAGCATATTTTTATAAAATGAGCCCATTTTCTCAGAACAATAACAAATACATGAATGTATTAGTATACAAGTATATGCATATTTATATGTGTGTACATAATAGAGTACATTTATTTGTATAACTTGGTATAATTATTTAGGTATGAATAATAATAGACAAGTTACCAGACAGTCAAGAATTAAAACATGCTTAAAAGATGGTGGAGAAAATGGCAAAGTAAAAAGCTCCAGGAATAGTCCTTCCACCTAAACAACCACTGAAGTGGCAGGAACTGTCAAATCAACAATTTTGAAATTCTGGAGACTAGTGGAATAATGTGCAACATCCAGAAAGGAGCAGGAGAAAGAGACTTGTAAATTGAAATAAATGCTACTGAGTTTCAGCCTCCCTACAGCGATTACTGTCCCTCTTCCCCTAATCTTGTAGTGGGCACCAGTGGGGAATAATTTATGGTACGGTCACATGATACCATAATATTATATAGTCATTGGAATGAAAGAGTTATAGCAGTTGAATAACAGAAAGAGCTGTGAATTGTTATTTAAGAAGGAAAGCAAGATGCAGAAGAGTACATATGAAATGAACCATTTGGGTAAAACAACAAATACATGAATATGTTGAACAAATGTAGGGGTATTTATGAATGCATTAAAGAGTAGATAGGTATATCTGAATATCGGGTGTGATTGTTTAGGCACAAATAAGGCAGACTACTTACTGGATTGTTAATATGAATTGCCTTGGATTCACTTGTGAGATAGGTAGAGGTAGAACATGCAGAAAAGATGGAAATTAAAGAAAAGAGCATAGATGACATGTGCTCCTGTGTAGAATTATTTATGAGTGTGTGCAATGTGTACTGTAATGGGTCCCATTTATATAATTCATGTGTCAATATGAATTAAAAATTAGAATATCCAAAATTGTAGTTACTGAATTACAGGGAACTATGATAGTTTATTAAATAGTAAAAGGTTAATAGAAATAGGGAACAGTGTGACCTATTTTCTAAAAGGCAAAGAGATCTACATGAATATCTGTACCTGTATGTATGTCCCCCAGAAAAGAAGACAGCATTTAGGAATACACATGTGTCATTAACATTGGGCACCTTGAGGGAAGAGGTATAATTTTATTTACATGAGGGAATGGCTCAGATTACACATATATGCATATATATTTATATATCATTTTAGAAATGTTTGTATGTATTGTGAGAATTTTGATTTTTACCCATAATAAAAAAAATAAATAAATAAATAAATAAATGAGGGAATGGCTCTACTTATTTATTTATACAAGTTTATAATGTTTATAAGTTAAAAAATTAATAGTTATATATATATAAATATTTCATTGGGCATTTTCTAAAATGATTTTATTCATTGGATGAAGAGCATGACTAAAGACTGTACCAAAGCCAGACACAGCAGATCTGTTTCCTATTTGAAAACAATGACCTCATCTTATCTCTATGCCTAGAAATAACCAAAAAGTACTTTATGAGAGTTAATGTGCTTATTCTTGATGTAATTATTTTTTTTAACTTTAATTTAAAGAAGTTTTAGATTACAGAAAAGATACATTGAAAATATAGGGGATTCCCATATACCCCACCCCATTCCCTTCTCACCTTTCCCACTATTAATAACATCTCACATTAGTGTTATACATTTTTTACAATTGATGAACAAATATTGAAACATTGGTACTAACCATGGTGTATAGTTTACATTATGGTTTACACTTTGCAAAGCACAATTTTATAGGTTTTGAGAAAATGTATATGGCTCTGTAAACATCATTGCAATATCAAGCAGAAGAAAATGCTCTATGTTCTACCTAGTCTTTCTTCCCCCTCCCCTCAGAACCTCTGATACCTCTATCTTTATACCAATGTTGAAGTAACTATAAAGAGTGCATTTCTATAGATAGAGAGTAGTTGGAAAAGAGTGCAGTTCAATAGGCAACATATTGGCCACTACAAGATTCTCTTCTCATATGCTGCTCTCACATTTTCCCCCAATGTTCTCTACTTGAAAACTCACCATTGTACCCTCTAGGCCTTCTCAGAAGACTGAACAAATGGGGAGTTAACTGAGAAGATGTAATTTATAAGGAAAAGGTCTTCAAGGAGTTGGAAGCCATGAGCCAGTCTCTGCCCAGCCTCTACCTAGCTCCTACTGTGGTACATCTGTGCTTCACAGGCCTTTATTTTTTCATGGTGGTAGTATACAGATTAACCACCTCTTAAAGTCCTCAATTACCTCTGCCTCAGAAGCTAATGATCATTGGAGCTGTCACAATCTATCTGCAAAAATAGGACACAATGGGGATGGATGTGATTGTCCTGAAGGCCCTGACCACATTTCTGGTATCTCTGAAAGCTTCTCTGTGCCACTCTGGGTCTCATAGCTCAGGGAGATGGATATGTCTCTGGTACCTCCATGAGTTCCCAGGCCCTGGGGCTTGATGCTTGGCTATGAGTTACGCTCTGCTGCCCACTAGAGAATTTGGGTCTGAATTTGGCTCTCCCATCCTCACTTCTGATTATATAGGTTGCTCTAGTTCAGTTAAGGTTTAAGATAACTTTACCTCTCTATTTTGCCTTTACTATGATCTGTGCTTTTGTCTATGCGATGATCTCAGGATAGGTCAGGTCATAGAACAGAAAAAAATAAAAGCCAACAAGACTCAATGATATGTGTAAAATCGCAGGAGAAAATCTATTTAAAAGTTCTCATACATTTAAGGAGAGCTTTGCAGCAGTATATCCATGATGTACCGGTTCTACTCTTACCCAGAAAAGTAAAGTGCTCAGCAGAATTCTTCTACCTCAACTACCACTTCAACTGAACTAAGAGGAAACAATATATCATAAACCCAAATTCAGTTTCTTCCTGTGAGGAAACTGCTGGGGTCATGAACTCACTTTATCTCACAATTCCCTCCCATCCTCTTGCAATGACCTCCTTCTTTTCACAGCCTGTAGGTTGGCCCATTGTTTCCATGCAGGCACTATTCCCCACAGCATTGCACTGATTCTGTTCCTTCAACTATGAAAAAAAAAAAGTTACATCATTCTTCAGAAATACACTTACCATGGAGCTGGCTTGTCTGAGACCCTCTTCAGCATCACATGCCCCAATAATATCCCATTTCTCCTTCCTGGCATATGGGGTGGCTCATATTCAGGGTCTTCTAGAACTCTTGTTCTGATAAGGCTTCTATATTCTCCTGACCTGGGTGAGGTTCTGAGCCTGAACTGATGTTCAGTTCCTCCTAGGGTAGGTGATATCCATGAGGCTAGGGTAAGCTAGGAGCTGTAGTGGATGGAATGCTGCTTCTTAAAGAGCAGATGTATTGAAGTAGCCTTAAGAGAGGTCTTCACAGCAAGGTTCCCATTTCTCAGCCCAAGCATCCTGATCTTTCCAAGTCAGGGTGTCTTCCAGAAGGCCTTTAAGCACTTCATCCTCTGTCCTTGAGAATGTGCCGCTCTTAGTTTCTTCTGACTTCTCCTGTAAGCAGAAACAGATTTCTTCCTTCTTTTTCACTTCCTTTCTCATGTTGGCCTTCAGGATTCACTGAGCCAGTTGGTAGCACTCTGGAATGGGGCGTTTCTCAGTGGGACCTCCACCTCTTCAGCGTCTCCTCAAAGAGGACATGGCAGCTGAATCCCTCTTCACCTCATGCTCTACATGTGCCAAGTAATGCCTCCATGGAGGGGAACACATGTCAACAAGCCATACAATGAAAACCATGCTGCCTGGTGACCAGCCAGACTGGGGTCACAGCAAGGGGCCTCTCATCATCCTACATCTTCACAGTGGGCTCAGGGATGCAAGTCTCAGGTTCCTCCTGGAAGGGCTTTTGGGAGCTGAGCAAAGACTCAGTGTTGATTAGACTGGGGAGAAAGCTGATAGTATTCTCTTTGAAGAGTTCAAACTCAGAGATCCAGTGTGTTTTTCCCACTGGTGAATATGTGGTTTTGGTTTTTCCCTCAACAGCTAGACCCTTTACTCTGTGCACTCTGCTAAAATATTTGCACCTGACCTTTGACAATCTGAAGCAGACCCATAGGTGAATGAAGTTATGGTTTTCTCAGTGGAAGTTGAAAAAGACATCTCTGATACTCTTTGAATCTTGCTGGGCCTGAACATAGGAGCCTGTGATAAGGCAGCCCCTTATAGCAAACATCTTTCCTCTTTGAAAACAGTATAATAAATATTGGAATTTTATGTTTACAGCTACAGATTCATATATACATATATGAAATTTGGTATTTATTTTTGAATTCCAAATGATTTTCTCATTTGTAACATTGAAATCATTTCATATGCCTGAACTTCCTAATAGTATGTTACTTCTTTAAAGAAGTATTTTATGAAAATTATTTTCTTAGGAAATTCAGAATGCAAACACTGAAATAGGAGAAATGGTCACCTCTTTTTAATGTGTTTCCAAACTTCTTTTAAGGGAAGGCTTATGGAAAATAAATTATGTTTAAAGAAAGATTTTAACTCATATAATGTGCATTAGTTCTCACAGTTATAGGTCTTCTTTTTAACATTTTTTAAACCAAGGACAGCTTAATGTTAAAATTGCTTTTTCCTGAAAAGAAGGTCATGTTACCATGCCTTTATTAAATGATCTCAATTATATTGCTTTCCTAAATTCCTCAAAAAATACAATCTCATTAGAAAATGTAATAACAATTAAACTGAAGTAAAAATCTTTCTGAACTCCCTGTTCCCCTGTGCCCCACTCCTCTGCCCCACTTGCCATTTCTTCCCTTTATATCTACACAGAACATTTAGATCTGTGTACATAATTGGATAAATTTTCTGAGCCAATTCTGGAAACCCCTCAGACTAAAAATTCTGGTATTTGCTCACTCATTTATTCATTCATATTAAGATATTTGTTAATTTTCCACTAAGTAACAAAAAGTACTTTCTCAGCAAAAGCTTCAGTGAGCTTTACTCCTTACTTCAGTTCCATCATTTTTGTTCTGGCCCAGGATAAATCAGGTCCCAGAGAAATCATGGGAACCCAGGACAGGGAGAATCAGACCCCTCATTTTCCAGCTCCCATCAGTCAGACAATTTTCCTTCCATCCTTACCTAAAGTTTTAGAGAAAGATCTCTTCTTCCAAGATTGTTGTTTCATATTACCTCGGTGAATGTGAACCTAAAAGAACAGTTTCTGCAAGATTTTATCACTTGTCCTAGATGTAAGTGCTTTCCCAAATTTTCCTGATGTTTGGATTCTGATTTATTCCTGTTTATAGCCAAAGTACCCTCCCACAGGGAGATCTGAGATTAACAATCTCACAGAGGAGCAGTTAGTAGCTGAGTGAGCACCAAGGGTTCCAGTAACCCTTGTGTGACATCATCACTGACATAGCTCAGTTCTGTGGGCTCACTTTGAATCTAAATGTGGCAACAAGAAAAACATAGCCTCAGTCAAAGAAGCATATTTTGGTGAGAGAAGTGAGATTATATAATAAAAATGAATTGAAACCTTTCCCTTTCCTCAAAAAAGGTGGTGTCAGTTGTGGGAGAGAGAAAAAAGTACAGAGATTGATAACTAAATGTGATGGGATATTTCTTTCTCCCAAACCTCTCATGGACTGTGGTAGTTATGCTTCATTTTAAAATGGAGGCCTAGCATGCTTCCTGTCTAGCACTGTTCAGAGCCAGCTTTGGTAGGTGCTGCAAGGGGGAGAAAAATCAGTAACATATCTCATGATGCAGCAAGCCTCTTATGAATAAACATGATGAGGTGGACATTTAAGAAAAGTGAAATATAAACTTCTAAAAATTTCTACAAATCAGTTAAGGGAGTGTCTACTCTGATTAGTATGTGGTAGTTTCAAGGGCATTGGTAAGTGGCAGTTTCACTGACTCCAGCCTAGTTCCTATGTTTAAGACTCACCTTCATCCTTTACTGACCATGTGTTCTTGGATGTTTCATTTGACCTCTCCATGATTCACTTTACTCATCTGAAAATAGAGAGGAATCTATCCCTCACTAAGTTTTCTTATTAATATAAAATAATCTAACACATGTAGACACAGAACAATGAAAGGCTTGTAGATATCACGGGCGCTGGGGGGCTGGGGAGAAGGGAACAGTCAAAATCTAATGGGTTGTTTGGTGGTCATGGGGAAGGTTTTTCATTACCTTTCAGTAATGGACACAGGACATGGTAAATATCATC
>JAKSZT010054442.1:415896-432374 GCA_026826555.1 Tolypeutes matacus | reverse complement strand
ACATATGGTGATTCTTGCAATGCAAGAAATTATAACAATGAGGTGGAAAAAAAAAAAAAAGAACATGTAAATGTTAGCTATTACTATTATGCTTTAGGTCACAGTTTGCTTAGTATGTCCAGACTAGGTGATTTCCATGATTTATGGTTTCAGAATGCCTAAAATTCAAATTTCATCCTAGCCCTGCTTATGAATCTTAAGAATGGTATTTAAAAATATTTTATTACTCTTATTAATAATGTCTTACTAATGCTCGTACTTCCAAACCTTATTCTTATAAAATTGAAATTTAGCCTAGTCATATATTTTGCTTAAAAGAGTTACTTCTTGAAAATCTCTTCGTTAGTCATATGTGGCCTCTGTCTAAGCCAAACTCTGCATAGAAGCTCACTGCCTTTCCCCTGGCATGGGACATGATACCTGGGAATGGGCCTCTCTAACATAGAGTGATTGTTCCCAAATGCCAGTTAGCAATGCATTTGGAAAAAGACCTTGACTAAATGGGGAAGTAGTAAACACAAATCAGTTTTTATGGCTAAGAGATTTCAAACATGAGTCAAGATTTCATTCCAGTGGTTACATGCATGTATGTCTTTGGAAGATCTCTCTGACTTCCAAAGAAAACAATGACTCCAGCTTGAAATCTCTAGAATTGTCTGCACAATATAAGCAGGGCATTCAACCCCAGCAAATCAACACCCAGTCAGTAGGGCTTTCCTTGGAATATATGATAACTTATCTCCCCAATGTAGCAGAGTTAGACCCATGCATAATTTCCCTACACATGGTTCTTTTGTCCATTTTATTTGAACCTATAACTAGCATGGTACCAGGTAAATATATGTCCCAGAGATTTAAATCTTTGGGTTATCCATGTACTAGTTAAACCTTGAATCTCAGCAGAGTTGCAGCCAACACCTACTTTCCATTTCATCAGACTTGCCCAGGACAACTAACAAAAGGATGATAACCAACAACACCCATTCCTGTGGGAAAACAGCCTGAAGTTGCGATGCTTCCCTGAAGCAAACAAAGCATCCTTGATGCTGATTAGAAACATTCCAGTTTTGTGCAGATTAGTCTGGGTGGGTAGAACAGCAATGAGTAAAGAACTTACTATGTTGCAAAGAGATAAGCAGACGTTCTTTACATTATGTTTCTCCTTTTGCAGACTCCCAATAAATAGAGTGGTGAAACAAGAATCTGGGCTTTCAGTCCTTGAGACGGTTAGTACCTGGTCTCATCTTTTCTCTATTGTGTGTTTGTCTTTTCCTTAAGGTCTGCAGTGCCTTCCTTTCTGACCATTCATTGTTCAGCTGGTCTCAACAAGTGGCTCCTGAACAGGGATGGATTGGAAGAAGAATCACTTTGAGTGAAATTAAAATGGTGGTGTAACACTGCAGAGCCCCTGAGAAGGTGAAGAGGCTTCTGGAGTCTCTGGTAAGGTAGGGACAACTCTCGGGCATAGTTCAGGGTTACTATGGGAAACAGACAGCATGGCAAAGTACCAGCAGTTTGTCTCCTAAAGCAGTTTCTTAAAGCTGGAAGTACTAAAGTTAGTGAGGTTTGTCTTTTAGAGTTCTTACAAGATATTGAGAAATACTGCACTTGGTTTCCTGCATTAGGTAGTTTAGAATTAGAAGATTGGGGGAAAGTAGGAAGAGAATTAAAGAAATTACATGTTCAAGGGGTGCAGATCCTGACTACTATTTGGCCTGCTTGGTCTATTGTTAAATCAGTACTGGAACCTTTACAAACAGAGAATGAAGAGGAAATAGATAAGGAGAAAGTGAAATTTGAAGATAGTTACAATCAGGATATTCTTAAAGATTCTTTCCCTGAAAGCATTCTCCCTTACTTCCCATGGTGCCATAAGGAAAAGCATTGGACAGATAAATATAGATCTAAATTTGATAAAGATGGGAATCTACAGCCTGGAAATGGGCAATGGGACACTCCCTCTGGTGCCCCAAAATCTTTCCAGAGGGCTTTGCTCAATTATACCCAATCTAAACAGAGCCATTCAGCTCTGTGCCCACAGCTTTCAGATCCTTGGCAAACTTATGTGCCACCACCTAAGGAAGTGCCAGCCTGAACCTTGCCACTACTGAAAAATTAATACTTAAGAAACAAAATAAAGTCTGTCTAGCCAATTCAGGAGTGAAAGGACCTATTCCAGAAGATTTAGTGAGATTAATATTGGGAAGATCTAGTATTAGTTGCAGGGGTATCACTATGGAGAAAAACAGATAAATTCACCTTTCCAGTGGAACATTTAAACTCATTTATCAAGTATTCATAAGGCAAGTAAAAGTAAGAAATAAAAGATAAAATAACACAATTCAAAACCGCAGTCATATTTGGACAAATATAAAATTTTACATCCAACAATGAATCAATGCATATTCCTACATACAGAGATATAATATTTCTAAAATACTTATTAGAGTGTTAAAAAATGCCTCAATAAACTTTAAACAAGATACATTGTACAGAACTGTGAATTCAAGGTTAATTGATTTTTTATATATTTGGAAATTTGGAGGAGACCATCCTAAATATTTTTAAAGACTAAACAATCTTAGAAAAATATTTAAAGAGCTTTAATTGAATATTGAACTGGTTTCATTTGGACATGTAAATAGCTTGTATAGTCTTCACTCCCAGCCTCTAAATAAGAAAAATTATGAAAAACTGACTGTCAGCAAATCGTAGACCTCTTAGACAATTGAGGTTCCTTGGAAAAAGATCTCCTTAAACACTGAAAAGAAGGGCATATACAAACAATCACATTTCTAGCACAGAAACCACAGAAGCTGCAGCCTGCCTGGGGAATGATATATGGACTAAAGTAGACTTATTGGTATTCTACTAGGGACTTATTTTGATTATAGCAATGGAATAAAATATATCATTGATGTGGAGGCAGTGGTCACTGGAGGTTCTGAAGACAGGGAGAGGGAAAACCAGGTATAATATGGGAGCATTTTCAGGACTTGTGAATAGTCCTGAATGACAATGCAATGACAGATACAAGACATTGCATATCTTGTCATAACAAAATTGTATGAGAAATAGTGTAAACTAAAATGCAAACTATAATCCATGGTTACTGGCAATGCTCCAAAATGTTTTCAATTGTAACAAATGTACCCCACAAATGAAGGATGTTGTTAATGTGGGAAAATGTGGGAGATGTAGGGAGTGGGTCATATGGGAATCTCCTATATATTTAGTAACATTTATGTAATCTAAGTATCATATTGTTTTTTTTAATTTTTTATTTTTTAAAAGATACTTAGATTACATAAATGTTACACAAAAGATATAAAGATTTCCATATACCCCACTCCCCACACCTCCCACACCCTCTAATATGACATCCTTCATTAGTGTGGAACATTCTTTGCAATTATAAAAGCATCCTAATGCTTCGCCATTAAGCATGGGCCATAGTTCACATTCTCCCACACAGTTCTGCATGTTAGGTGATGATATAAAATAGCCTAAAACTGTCATTGCAACATCACTCAGGACAATTCACTATCCCCAAAAAGCCCCCATATTACAACTGTTTTTCCCTCTCCTTGCCCCAGGAGCCTCCAGTGGCCACTGGTCCACATCAATGTTGTAATTTCTTACATTACTAGAATCACAATATGTCTATAGTGGAATACCAGTAAGTCCACTGTAGTCCATAGCTCTTCCTCCAATCCCAAGGATACTGGGATGGTGATAACCACTCCAACTCCAATTGAGAGGGGGCTTATATCCCATGGGGAAGATGGATGGAACTATTCTGCCTGTAGCTGCAGACTTTCTCCATTCCCTGAGATGACCACTGTCCATCATCATCTCCCCACCAGTTGTCCTAGGTGAGTCCAATGAGCTGTAGAATAAGTGTGGCAACTCCACAGAGGTTCCAGACTCAGCTGGCACATGGACAGCCCAAAAACTTGAGTCTCTGTATGTATACCTACAAACTCCAGCACCAAGTATAGGTTTAAATAGAAGGGATAGATGAACCATGTTTAGGAAAGACATAATTGAGTCCAAATCTATCACTCGCAAGAGCACAAACTCCAAAGTCAGGCCCACTGTCAAGGCACCAAACTCTGGAGATATCCACCCTTCACTGTAGGACCTGGGTGTCTCCAGAGCCTCCAGGAGCCCCCATATTTGGGGTAGTATCCACTTTGGAGGTCTACGAGATCCTGCTGCAATGTGCATAAGTGTTACCTCTGGGATTAATGTTTTGACTCACTTTGATGTCTCTTAGCCATACCAACTCATTTGTCTTTTCCTTTTTCCCCTTTTTCTTGAGGTCTTTTTCCAGTTGCACTGCTTGTTGGTGCTTGGTAGCAATCCCTCAGTGCCAGGAAGGCTCATCCCCAGGAGTCATGTCCCTTTTTGGGTGGTGGGGGTGGGGGGGCGGAGATAATGCTTTCATATGCTGAGTTTGGTTTGGAGAAAGGCTGCATTTGAGCCACAAGGAGGGTCTCAGGAGGTATCCCTTAGGCACCCAATAACAATAGGCTAAGTTTCAATTTCAAAAGTAAAGACTCATAAGCCTAGTCATCAATATCAAAAGCCCATCAGGGGATCATTCTCCTTTGCCAGTCACTGCCCCTGCATCTGGGAGACTGTTGCTGCTCCCTTAGAGAATGTGGCAGAGCCCTCCAGAATGGGAGTTCAGTATTCTTTTGGTTACTGTGTGTCTCCACACACTGTGACAATGTCCCATGAATATTTAAACATTTTTACAGACGTTATATGTATGTTCAGGTGAACTTCCTCCCAAGCATCCCCCATCACTGACACTCCCCTCCCAGCCATCTTCCCTCACCCCATGGAATTGTCCTGAATGATATTATAATGACAGATACAGGACATTACATATCTTGCCATAACCTACAAAATTGTGTGGGAAAGAGTGTAAACTATAATCCATGCTTAGTGGCAATGCTCCAAAATGTTTTCATCCATTTTAACAAATGTATCCCATTAATGAAAGATGTTGTTAATGTGAGAAAATGAGGGAGATGTAGGGAGTGGGGCATATGGGCATCCCTTATATTTTTATGTAATATTTATATAATCTAAGTATCTTTTAAAAAATAAAAATAAAAAAATATATTAAAAAAATAAAGAATCTTAGAAACCAAAAAAAAAAAAAAAACGTTAGGGGGTAAATAAATGAGGAGTTACTGGAGTGCAAGTATGGGCTAGCTTGAGAGACAAAATTTCCTCTGGTTAAATTTTAGGGGCACCCACATTGCTTGGGTCTTATCTACAGAAATCCAATCGGATTGCCACTATGAATTTCAGAGAACAATATTCTTATTTTTACAGGAGTGGAGGGAAAAAAATGACAATTTTGAAATAAAACAAAAGCAGCCCATTCTCATTAATGATTTCCTGCCCTATTTTACCACAGCCTAACCAAAGAGGGTTTTTCCAGATTAACCTGATTGGGGAAATAGAAATATAAGATTTCTCTTGTTCCATCTCCACACACTTTCTGTGGTCAGTCTTTAATTTCAGGCATTCAAGTGGTATTTGCATTTATTTAATGACTAATGATGTCTAGTATCTATTCATCTATTATTTGTGAAGTTTATTTCACCCTTGATGAATTACCTGTTGAAAACATTGATTCATTTTAATTGGGTTGTACAATTTTTTATTGTGCTTATTTTTATTGGGTTGTTCATTTTTTTCTTGTTCATATGTAATACATGTATATTAATCTAAATAGTATTTCTTTCATGACAATGTGGTTTTTAAATATATCTGTGTGGGAGAGAGTGTGGTCTATGATATGAACGGTGGTCTATGGTTGGGGGCAAGGCCCCAGGATGTGTAAGTCTATTGAGGGTGGTGGGCCATACTTGTGGGAGATGTTTATGTGGGATGTGATGGGAAGTGTGGGAGGTGGGCAACATGGGAATCCCAGTGGGTTCCATGTAATATTTTGGGTATCTAAGCACCTCTTAAAATATATTTATATATACACATAAATAACATTTTTGTAAGCAAATGCACATATATGCATATATATTTATATATCATTTTGCAGATGTTGATATGTATTGTGAAAATTTTGATTTTTACCCACAATAATAAAAAATTAAATAAAAATAAATAAATATATTCTTCTAGGCCATATTTTTTTCCTTCTATATACAATCTCATTCTTGTAAGAATATTTTTCACCTTTTAAAAATTCATTTATCATGCTTTTTCTTTCTCTTAATTATAGTTTTGTATTGACTATAACATTTCCTTTTCTAAACCAAGGACCTAATGATTTTCTTCAATGTTTTATTGTAAATACTGCATATTTTATATTTTATGTAGAAATATATGATCCATTTTGAATTAATGTAGGTATAGTGTGTTTGATACAGGCCATTGTTAATTTGCTGTGTATATGTATGTCCAATTGTTCCATCAACATTTGTTGAAAACACTATCATTTCCTCAAAGAATTACTTACATTCCTTTTCTTAGATTTAGTAGATCATGTGTGTACAGATCTAATTGTGAACACTCTAGTGGGTTTGTCTAATTTAATTGTCCATCTGTTTGAAATTACCACAATTATTTGATTAGTTTGTTTATACAATGCCTTGAAATCAATTATGTAATCTAAGCATCTTTTAAAATATATATGAAAAAAATAATAACATTTATGTAAGCAAATGCACATATATGCATATATATCTATATATCATTTTACAAATATTGGTTTGTATTGTGAAAAAATTGATTTTTACCTAGAATAAAAAAATTAAAAAAAAACAACAACAACAACAAATTCAACCCCCCCAAAAAAAAGAAAAAGTAGTGTAATTTTTCAAATTTATTCTCATAAATTTGTGGGGGCTGCCCTATATGCTTTAAATTTCCCTAAAATATAATTAGGTTTTAAAATTCTAAAAAGAAAAGTCAGTATGTAGATATTACAAGTGACATCTGAAAAACAGTTGAGTTGTTTCAAAGATGAAGGAGTATAGGGCAGCAGCTGTACTTATCCTTCAGAAGTAGAGGGACGACTGGTAGGTTTATTAAGCATAGGGGAACTCTAATGGCTTTGGGGCAAACAGAGTGGATAGCTAGTCAGGGATTTGCCTAGTTAGGCCCCCGGGGAGTGGTAAGACCACAAGGTGGCAAGAGTGGGCACATAGCATGAAGGGGCCTACCTGTATGCCTGTGAGCTGAGAAGAAAGTACATGGATTTTGTTTAGTATTTTATTTTATTTGTTTCTTTCCTCTTTAAGGTACCCATGGAGTTAGGGCACTAAAGAGCACTTGGCAGGTGCAGATGGTTGACATACAGGAAGCTAACCAGACACCAGTGGCTTGAGGGGCAAGTCCAGATTTTTTTCTCTCTCTCTCTCTTTTTCCAGGTACTCAGGGAACACCAGGGCCATGGAGCCATAGGTGGGCATGTGCAAATGAGAAGGATGGTCCTAGCTGGACACTAGTTGCCTAAGAGTGTTACCTGGACTTTACTTCCTCCCTTCCTCCCTCCCTCCCTCCTTCCCTCCCTCCCTTCCTTCTTTCCTTCCTTCCTTCTTTCCTTCCTCCCTCCCTCCCTCCTTCCCTTATTTCCTTCCATCTTTTTACTTTCTTTTTTCTCTTCCTTTTCTCCCTTTATCCCCTTTGCATTTCCTTTTTTCCTCTTATCTTTTTTTCCCTTTATTTTATTCAGCTTAAGACAGGCAAGTTTAAATATTTGGAATAATTGGAACTGAGTGTCAAAGAAGAACCTTAACATAAATAAAAATAAAAAATAAAACACTAAGCAAGAAGAAGCTATCCAACAAACTAAACTCATCAAGATGAAAAGATGCTTGATATCAGAAAAAAATACAAACCATTCTAAGAAATAGAAGGTGTGGTGTTGTAATTCAATGTGGAGTTAGATGGTGCCAGGAATTATCCAGAGAAAGGCTGGGACCAGGGGACCTCACTCCATGTGGAATGCAGGCAAATTTATTTAGGCTTAAGCTGCTTTTTATACTACAAAGCTGATAACAAAAGTAGGGCCTCCTTTGCTAGTTCCTCTGCATGGCACATAAGAGCACTGCCTGTTCCTGTATTTCTAGATAATCTTTCTTAGGAATTTATACAATAAATTCTTAGTGGTGGGTTCATTCCGCTTTGCTTCCTCCTATTGACATCTGCAGTGTGCAGAGTCCTTGGAGACATTTACTAATGTTTCTTTTCCAGCAAGTATGCTTTTTAAATGCTTAACCCTTTATGCTCTGGCTCTCAGCATCTTTTCCAACAGTATGGCACAGTCAAAGTAACAACCTAAAAAGGCAAAGGAGATGTAGAATTTCAAACAATTAATCAAAGATCTCCACAGAAATCTTCAAAAAAAAAAAAAAAAAGGAGATGAAGGAAAAAAATCAAGGATATTAAGAAGAACTTGGTGAGCATACAGAAGAAATTGTAAACATATATTTAAAAAAGAAATCTTATGTTAATGAAAGATACAATAAAAAAATTAAAAATACAGTTGAATAAAACAACAGCATATTCAAACAGGAAGAAGAAACAAGCAGTGAATTAGAAGATAAAATATAAGCAAATTCACAGATAGAACAGATGCAGAAAAACATGGAAAAAATGAACAGGTACTCAGGGAATTGAATGAAAACATGAAAAGTGCTAACATACACATTATGTATATCCCAGAGTGAGACTAGAAGGTCAAGGGTATAAAGGAAGTGTTTGAAGAAATAATGGCTGAAATTTTTCCACTTTTATGAGGGACATGGATGTACACATCCACAAAGGTCACCTTACTCAAAACAGAAAAAATACTAATAGATCTGTTTTAAGAAACATAGTAATCAGATTGTCAAATTCCAAAGATAAAGAGAGAATCCTGAAAGCAGTAAGAGAAAGGAGTAAATCACATATAAAGGATGCTCTATAAGATTAAGTGCTGATTTCTCATCTGAAACCTTGGAGGTAAAAAGGCTGTGGTATGACATTATAACAGTCCTGAAAGAGGAAAAAAATTACAGCTAATATTCTGTATTCAACAAAATTGTCTTACAAAAGTGAGGGAGAAATGAGAATATTCACAAATAAACAGAAATTGCCAGTTGGTCAACAATAATCCTGTCCTTCAAAAAATACTAAAGGAAGATCTGCAGGTTTAAAGGAAAAGACAGGAGAAGGATGTTTAGTTTAGAGTTTAGAAAAGAAGATTATTATAAAGCATAACAAAAAGGGTCAAAAGATAAGCAAAAATAAGGTATAACATGCATAAGCCTAATGGCTGAATTAAGTCCTTAATTTACTGTAATGACATTGAATGTTAAGGGATTACACACCACAGTTAAGAGAAAGATGGTCAAAATGTATAAAAATATGGCCTATATGCTATGCACAACAGATTCACATTCGACCAAAGGACACAAATAGGTGCAAGTGAAGGTTTTAAAACAATTTTTCTATTCAAAGCATAAATAAAAAAAGAAAAAAAAAACCTGGGGTAGCTATAATATTGGACATAATAGACTTTAAATGTAAAATTGTTGTAAAAGACAATGAAAGACTCTATATTCTAATAAAAGTGGCAATCTAAAAAGAAGAAAGAACAATCATAAATATTTATGCAACTAGCCAGGGTGTCACAAAATACATGAGGCAATAACTAGTAAAATTGATGGAAGAAATAGACACCCCTACACTCATATTCAGGCACTTCAATACACCACTTTCAGCAATAGACAGAACATCTAGACAGATAATCAATAAAGAAACAGAGATCAAGAATAAAACATTAGACCACAGTTCACACCGTAGACCACACTCTCTCACACTCAGTTCTGAGTGGTGTGTTCTGATTTAAAATGGCCTACATCCGTTGCTACAACGGTACTCAGGACAACCTCTAACTCCCAAAGAAGCGCCTGTATTTCAACTGCTCATCCCCTCCCTACCCCAAAAGTGTCAAGTGGCCACTGGCTCCACCTCATTGTTATAATTTCTTCCATTGCTAGAATCACGATATGTGAACAAGAGAATACCATCAAGTCCACTCTAGTCCATAGTTCTTCCCCCAATCCTGAGGGGACTGGCATGGTGATGTCCACTCCAACTCCAAGTGAGAGTGTGTAAGTTCATTGAGGGTGGTGGGCCACACTTGTGGGAGATGTTTGTGTGGGATGTGGTGGGAGGTGTGGGAGGTGGGCAACATGGGAATCCCAGTGGGTTCCGTGTAATATTTTGGGTAATCTAAGCACCTCTTAAAATATATGTATTAGTGGTGTGTGCTGATTTAAAATGGCCTACATCCGTTGCCACAACAGTACTCAGGACAACCTCCAACTCCCAAAGAAGCCACTGTATTTCAACTGCTCGTCCCCTCCCTACCCCAAAAGTGTCAAGTGGCCACTGGTTCCACCTCATTGTTATAATTTCTTGCATTGCTAGAATCACCATATGTGAACAAGAGAATACCATCAAGTCCACTCTAGTCCATAGTTCTTCCCCCAATCCTGAGGGGACTGGGATGGTGATGTCCACTCCAACTCCAAGTGAGAGAGGGCTTATATCCCATGGATATGGTGGGTGGGATGATCCTGCCAGCTATTTAGCTTTTAAAGTCATTTCTTTCTCTCTCTTTCTCTCTCTCTTTTTTTTTTTTTTTTTTTTTTTGTGCACCTCAATTCTTCCATTAAGGATTACTTTCATACTTATTTGATTTTTTTGTGTTCTACTATATTGAATGCCTTTTCTCTTTATATCTGGGTATATTTTTCTTCTTTTTTCCTTGTGGCTACCATAGGGTTAAGATGTGACATCTTAAATATATAACAATCATATTTTACTTGATACCAACTAAATTCAATGTATACACATTTATACACATTCTTCTCACATAAACCTCTCTCTCCTACCTGTTTTTATACTTGTTCTCAACTTATATTTTTATAAATTAGGTTCCAAAATCATAAATTTATACTGCCTTTTTATGCATTTGTGTTTAAATCTGGAGGTATTAAGAAGTGGAGATACATACCAAACAATACACAACAATAAGACTGGCATTTACAATTACACATATGTTCAACTTTACTGCAGGTATTGATTTCTTTATGCCTCTTTGAACCACTGTCTAGTGATCATTCCTTGCAGTCTGAACAATTCACTTTAGCGTTGCCTGTAGAACAGGTGTAGGTTTAAGAAGTTACCCAGCATTTGTTTATGTTGGAAATAATCTTGCCCTTATTTTTGAAGGAATGTCTGGCCATTGTTTTAGCTGTGCATTTCTACTGCAACTCCATCTGCTGTTAGAACCCTCTGGATAATTTTTTTTTCACTTTTCTATTTTTAAAAGTTACTTAAATTACATAAATGTTACAGAGAATATATAGGGGATTCCCATATGCCCCGTTCCCCACACCTCCCACATTTTCCCACATTAGTAACATCTTTCATCAGTGTGGTACATTCATTGAAATTGATAAACACATTTTGAAGCATTGCCACTAAGCATGGATTATAATTTACATTGTAGTTTACACTCTCTGCCATTCAAATCTGTAGGTTATGGCCAGATACATAATGTCCTGTATATGTTGTAATGTCATTGAGGATGCTTCCCAAGTCCCAAAAATGTCCCCCTACTACATGTGTTTTTCACTCTCCCTCAACCCAGAACATCTATGGGTCACGGCCTCCACAACAGTGGTATTTCTTACATTGCTATAATTAAAATACGTCTACAGTACAATACTAGTAAGTTTATTTTTGTCCATAGTTCAATTCCCAATTCTGAGGACTCTGGGATGGTGATGCCCACACCACCATTAATTGAGGGGGGATTCAATCCCATATATCCAATGGATGAGAAAATTTTGCTTGCAATTGTAGGCACTCGGAGTTCCTTGACATGTTTGTCCATCATCTCCTCCCCATTAGTGTACTGGGTGAATCCATTGAACTGAAGAGTAAGTGTTGCAACTCTGTTGAGATTCAAGGCTCAGTTGGCACATGGGCAGACCAAAGATTTAAATCAATACCTACCAACTTTAGTACTAATTACAGGTTCCAATAGAAGGACAGAAGAGTCATGCATAGGGAAACCACTGCTGAGTCTAACTCTGTCACACTGGGAAGCATAAATACCAGGTTAGGCTCCGGTGGCAAGAAAAAACTCTTAAGCTATCTGCCCTGACTGCAGTGTCTGGATGTCTCCATATCCCTGAGAAGCTTCATTACTTGGGGTAGTACCTACTTTGGTTGTCAATGTGTTGGGATGTGCATAAGCACTACCTCTGGGATTGCCTCCTAACTCACTTTGAAGTCTCTTAGCCATAAAAACTAATTTTTTCTTTAGCTTTTCTCCCTTTTTTTAAAGGTATTTTTTCCCCGGATGCATTGCTTATTAGTACTTGGTATCCATCCCTCAGTGCCATGAAGGCTCATCCCCGGGAGTACTATCCCATGCTGGGGGGAAGTTATTGCTTTTATATGCTGACTTTGGCTTAGAGACAGGCCACATTTGAGCAACAAGGAGGCTCCCCATGGGTAACTCTTAGATACCCTATGTCACTAAGCTAAATTTCAATTTTAAGAGAAAAGGCTCATAAGCATACTCATCAATATGAAGGGTTTTCAATGGCCCATCCTCCTTCACAAGTCATTGTCACTGTGCTTGAGGCATTCTTTTTGTTCCATCAGACAATGTGGCAGAGCTCCCCTGGGTGGGAATTTGATATTCTTTTGGTTATTGTGTGAATCTCCACCCACTGTGGCCATGCCCAATAACATTTGAACACATTTATATGCCATATATATATATATATATACCCAAGTGAACTTCCTCCCATATATCCCCCCTCACTGACACCCAAAATCAATGATCTTCCCCTGCCACAGTTGTAACTCTTCTGTGATCTAAAACTTCTTCAATAATGAAGTCAATAAAATAGCCACATAAATAATGAGTTTTATACATAAGAAGAAAAATACAGAAAAAAAATAAAAGTAAAAGAATATTTTTAAAATGAAGATATTAAACAATAATGAAAAATATTTGTAAAAAAACTTTTTTTGACATTTTGCCTGTCATCACGGTAAGACTGTTGCCCTGTATGTACAGTGACATTTTCTTCCTTTTATTCCCCCAGTGTCTTACTTTTTTTTTTTTTTCATTTTTTTTCAAAGAAGTTTTAAGACACAGTAGAGTCATGTATAGCACACAGCGGATTCCCAAACAACCCAACATCCACCCCCCTTTCCCTTTCACCCCATCAATAACATTTTATGTGGGGATGGTATTTTGTTACAATTGATGCACAAATATTGGAACATAGCTACTAACCATCATCAATGGTTCACATTATGGTTTACATTTTAGACCATGTACTATTACAAAATCTGATAAAATTTATCATGTCCTGTATTCATTGCAGGATAATGCAGAACACTTCATTCATCCCTAAAAGGCCCCTTGTTCCATCTATTTTATTCCTCCCTCCTCCTCCCTTTTGGGTCCATGGCAAACACCAGCCTTCACTCCTTGAAGGACAAGATTCAGTGTTACTTGCATATTCACTGAGGGCTTGACACAGTGGTCTGTCCTCCCCTATTAGGCACTGCTGATGATATCGTGTCCCCCATCCCTCTGTTTGAGAACTTAGCAAAACTCCCTAGGATTGGAGTCTAACACCTTCCCACTCATTATGTGGGTCTCTATCCACTGATGCAAAACACGATGCCAAAATTATCTCTCACATGCTTCTTAGAAGCCTGGCCCAGGATGCACCCCATCCAAGACCCTAAACCAGTAAACTTTCCTTGTCATATTGCCAAATGAGCATTCCCAACATTGTAATTTCAACCAAGTGCCCACCAATCCCCAGTGTCCACCTGCTCCATCCCCCAACCCTTCCCGTAGCTCCATAGACCATCCAACCCACTCTTCCCAAACTACTCCTTTGTCAAACCTGGCCCACTCAACCCAATATTATCATTATGCCTTTGTAATGTCCCATCACTGCACAACTGCATGCTGCTACCTTGTCATATATTTTGTCCCTATGAGCATTGGCTCACAACCTTCTTCTTTTCTATTTCCTGTAAAACTATCTTCCAGACTCTAGCTCTGTGAGTCTGATTAGTTAGCTTAATTTATATCAGTGAGGTCAGGTAATATATGTACTTCAATGCCTAGCTTGCTTCACTCAACATAAGGTCCTCAAGATTTATCCATTTTATCCAGTGTGTTAGTACTGTATTCCTTCTCACAGCTGAGTAACATTCTATTGTATATATAGAACACAATTTATTTATCCATTCTTCAGTTGATGGGCATTTGGGTTGATTCCATCTTTTGGCAATAGTGAATAATGCCACTATGAACATTGATGTGCATGTTTGTGTTCTTGCTTTCAATTCCACCCAGCAGTGGAATTCCTGGATCATATGGCAGATAAATAATTAGTTTTCTGAGGACCACCAAAATGTTCTCGGCATTGGCTGCAACATTCTACATTCCCATCAGCATTTTATGATGGTTCCCATTTTTCTGAATCCTCTCCAACACATTTAGTCCTCTGATTTTTAATAGCCACCAGTCTAATGGGCATAAGATGGTATCGCATTGTAGTTTTGATTTGCATTTCCCTAATAACTAGTGATGTTGAGCATATTTTCATGTGCTTCTTAGAAATTTGTAATTCTTATTGGGAGAAGTGTCTATTCAAATCACTTGCCCATTTTTTAAATGGGTTATTTGTCTTTTTATTTTTGAGGTGTAGGATTTCTATAAATGTGTTAGATAATAGACTCCTATCAGATATATAGTTACCAAACACTTTCTCCCATTGAGTAGGCTGCCATTTTACTTTCTTGACAAACTCCTTTGAGATGTCAATGTTTTTAATTTTGAGGAGGTCCTATTTGTCTATTTTTTTCTTTCACTGCTCATGCTTTGGTTGTCAAGTTCATGAAATCATTTCCTATTACAAGGTCCTGCAGATGTTTTCCTCCATTATATTCTAAGGTCTTTACAGTATTGGCTTTTATATTTATATTTTTGATCCATATTGAGTTAGTTATTGTATAAGTTGTGAGATGGTGCTCCTCTCTCATTCTTTTGGATATAGAGATACAGTTCTCCAAACACCATTTTTTGTTGAAGAGCCCATTCTCTCCCAGTTGAGTTAGCTTGGTGCCCTTGTCAAATACCACATGACCATATATGTGAGAATCTCTATCAGAATTCTTGATTCTGTTCCATTGGCCAGTATGTCTGTCCTTGTACCAATACCATGCAATTTTGTTCACTGTAGTTTTGTATTATGTTTTAAAGTCAGATAGTGTGATTCCTCCAATTTCAATTTTCTTTTTCAATATATTTTTTTTGGCTATTCAGGGCCTCTTGCCCTTACAAATAAATTTCATAGTTAGCTTTTCCAACTCATTGAAGAATGCTTGTTAATTTTTATTGGGATTGCATTAAATTTATATATCAGTTTGGGTAGGATAGATATCTTAACGATGTTTAGTCTTCCTATCCATGAACAGGGAATATTCTTCAATTTATTCAAGTCTTTGATTTCCGTTGTGCATTGTGTAGTTTTCTGCATATGTCACTTACATCTTTAGTTAAATTTATTCCTATGTATTTGATTTTTTAATTGTGATTTTTTTTCCTGATTTCCTCCTCAGATTGCTCATTTTTGGTGTACAGAAATGCTACTGATTTTTCACATTGATCTTAAAACCTGTGACTTTACTGAATTCATTTATAAGCTTTACAAGGTGTATAGATTTCTCAGGGCTTTTATGTATAGAATCATGTTGTCTGAAAATAGTGAAATTTTTATTTCTTCCTTTCCAATTTGATCTCTTTTGTATCTTTTTCTTGCCTAAGTGCTAGAGCAAGTACTTCTAACACAATGTTAAATAGGAGAAGTAATTTTTCAAAGTACACTCTTATGATACTCTTTATTTCTATGGGGTCAGTGGTGATATCCTCTTCCTCATTTCTTATTTTGTGTATTTGCATGTTCTCTCTTTTTTTCTTTGTTAGCCTAGCTAGGGATATGTCAATTTTATTGATCCTCTCAAATAACCAGCTTTTGGGTTTGTTTAGTTTTTCTATTGCTTTTTTAGTTTTGATTTCATTTATTTCTGCTCTAATTCTTTTTTTTCTTTCTTTCTTTCTTTCTTTCTTTCTTTCTTTCTTTCTTTCTTTCTTTCTTTCTTTCTTTCTTCTTTCTTTCTTTCTTTCTCTTTCCCTCCCTCCCTCCCTCCCTCCCTCCCTGCCTCCCTCCCTCCCTCCCTCCCTCCCTCCTTCCTTCCTTCCTCCTTCCTTCCTTCCTTCCTTCTTTCTTTCCTTCCTTCTTTCCTTCTTTCCTTCCTTCCTTCCTTCCTTCCTTCCTTCCTTCCTTCCTTCCTTCCTTCCTTCCTTCCTTCCTTCCTTCCTTCCTTCCTTC
>JAKSZT010054442.1:368423-406597 GCA_026826555.1 Tolypeutes matacus | reverse complement strand
GATGAGCAGTTGAAATACAGGGGCTTCTTTGGGAGTTGGAGGTTGTCCTGAGTACTGTTGTGGCAATGGATGTAGGCCATTTTAAATCAGCACACACCACTCAGAACTGAGTGGGAGAGAGTGTGGTCTACAGTGTGAACTGTAGTCTATAGTTGGTGGCAAGGCTCCAGGATGTGTAAGTTCATTGAGGTTGGTGGGCCACACTATGGGAGATGTTTGTGTTGGATGTGGTGGGAGGTGTGGGAGGTGGGCAACATGGGAATCCGAGTGGGTTCCGTATAATATTTTAGGTAATCTAAGCACCTCTTAAAATATATGTATATATATATATATAAAATAACATTTTTGTAAGCAAATACACATATATGTATATATATTTATATATCATTTTACAAATGTTTGTATGTATTGTGAGAATTTTGATTTTTACCCATAATAAAAAAAAAAAAAAAGAAAAAAAAAACAAAAAAAAACTAAACAAAGAATTCTGGTGAAGGTAATTAAGTATAGATAGTTTAAAAAGAAATATAAGTGCATATTGCATAATTTTTATTGTTTTAAAATAAATTAATATAACAAGTAATGAAATAAAACATTAAGCATATACTTGGGATTATAACACTTAAGTATGCAATACATTTGACAACAAGGCATAAAAGAAGGGCGGAAGACCCAAGATCTATTGAAATATAGAAACAAAACCTGGAAAGTAACTCATACACAGAGGAATAAATAGATAAAATAAGAAATGTTAAAAAAAAAAGAAGGTAAAATACCAAACTAAAATGCACACTTGTTACACTTCCTTATCACAGATATCTTAGGATAAAGAAAATTATATAAAGGCAATTATAACACTGTTTGGAGTTGTAAAATATATAAATGAAATATTGATAAGAGGAATACCACAAATGGAGAAAGAATAATTCTGTATAAAAATAAATTTTCTACATCTTACTAGAATTAATTTATTACATACAAAGAAGATTCTGATAAGTAATGTGTATATTGTAATCCTTAGAACAACCTCAAAGAAAATTATGAAAAATAGTTTAAAATTTTAAAGTTATTGAAATGTTACACTAAAATATTCATTTAATGGAAAAGAAAACAATAAAAGGAACATATTAATAAAAGTGTAATATATAGAAAATATGTGAATGGAAGTTTTAAATCCAACCATATCAATATGAATATTATATCTGAATGCATTCAATACCTAATCAAATAACAAATATTGTTAAACAAGATCCAACTAAATGTTGTTTGTCTATAAGAGAATCATTTAAGATTAAAACATGCAAAAGTTTGAAAATGAAAATGATAAGAAAACATTTACTATACAAACTGCAACCAAAAGAGTTAGATGGTTATATCAAAATCAGACAAAATAGACTTTAAAACAAACAAAAAAATGTCACTAGAGACAATAAGTGGAATTTTATGTTGATGAAAGAACCAATCAATCAGGAAAATTATAAATATGATATATCTAAGTAGAGAAGTTTTAAATATATTAAACAAATATAAATTTGAAGAGAGACTAGGCAAATCAAAAATACTAGTTGCAGATTTCACTCCCCTCTTTCAAAAATAGATAGGACAATTAAGCAGAAGATCAAAAATGATATAGAAGCAAATAAATTTTTAAAGAACCAAGACTAACAAAACATTGAAGCCAATAATAGAAGAATGCACACATTCTTCTCAAGCTCACACAATTCATTCTCTAAGAGAATATATGAAAGCTGATTTTAGAAGTCTCAAAAAATTTGAGGATTGAAACATGCAGAGTATGTTTTGTTACTACAATAGAACTAAATTATAATTGAATGACAGAACTAAATTAAGGAATTTCATAAATATGTGGATATTAAACAACATAATCCTAATTCACAAATTATTAAAAAAAATAACAAAGGAAACTAGCAATGTATGATATACATACAAATGAAAACATCACACTAAAAACTTGTGATATTCAAGCAAAGCAGTGCTTAGAGAGAAGTTTTTAACTCCAAATGCAGATATTCAAAAGGAAGCAAGAAGTAATACTAATAATAACATAATTGTTGACTGTAAGAAAGTAGAGACTGTATAGAATTCTAAACTTAAAACATGCATAAGGAAGGAAAATATTTTAAAATGGGACAGAAATAAATTAGACAATAGAAAAAATCAGAGGTCAATGAAACAAAAATTAGATTCTTTGAAAAGATCAATAAAACTGAAAAATCAATTGCTAGACTGGTCATGAAACACAGAGAGAAGACTCAAAGTACTAAAATCAGAAATGAAAGAGGGGACATCACCATTAATCTCTCAGAAATAAAGAGAAATGTAATCAGTACCATTAACAATTATATGCCAACAATTTAGATAACTTAAATGATTCAGAAAAGCTATGAAACTGACTTAAGAGAAAATATAGCATCTGAGTAGATTTATTACAGCTAAAGAGATTGAATTAGTAATTTTAAACTTCCCACAAAAAATCCAAAGACTTTTTGGCTAAATTGGTGAATTCTACTCAACCTTTAAATAATTAACAGCAATTTCTCACAAATCATTTCAAAAGTAGAATAGATAGAACTTCCCAGCTCATTCTTTGAAGCCAGTATTGCATTGATACCAAAATCAGGCAAAAAACATCACAATGAATGAAAATTACAGATCATTATCTCTTACAAAAAATACAAAATCTTCAACAAAATATTGGCCATCCAAACCCAGCAACATAATACTAAGATTATACACCAAGACCAAGTGTCATTGATGTAAAAAATCCAAGGTTAGGTTAACATGCATAAATCAGATACTGTAATACACTATGCTAACAGAATAACAGACAAAACCCCATCTTCATTTTAGTAGATTCTGAAAAATCAATTGCCACAAACATCTTTTTATGATAAAAATGCTTGAAAAAGTGAGAATGGAAGGGAATTTCCTAAATATGCTAAAATACATCAATTTAAAATTTACAAATACTATCATTCATTATAAAGTCTGAATTCATTCTCATTAAGATCAAGAATAAGGTAAGGATCTCTTCTAGCCACTTCTATTCAACATTGTACTTGAGGTTCTAGAGAGGAAAATTTGTCAAGAGAAAGAAATAAAAGGGATCTATATTGGAAGAAAAGAATTAATCATATCTCTTCTTGCATATGACATTCTCTTGTAAAGAATAAATCTAAAAAGTCAACAAAAGTACAATTATAATGAATGAGTTCAACATATATATAGCCACTTCTTCAATATATAAAATTCAATTGTATTTTTACATACTAACAATTAACAATCTGAAATAGAAATTAAGAAAAATTTCATTTACAATAATATGAAAATGAAAAAATTATGAATAAATTTAAAAGAACTATAAGATTTGTAAACTGAAAACTGCAAAGCACTATAGAAAGAATCTCACAGTATCTAGATAAATGAAAAGACACCCAATGTTCATGGATTAGGAAACTTAATGTTGTTAAGATAGTAATACTCTCCAAATTTACCTAAAGATTCATAACGTATTCAATCCCCACCATCAGCATCTCAGATGGATGTTTAAAACAATAAACTCATCTTAAAATTCATTTCAAAATGAAAGGTACCCACAATAGCTTAAGGAATCATGGCAAGCAAGAGTAAACTTGGTGGACTCAGACTTTGCCATTTCAAAACTTACTAAAAAGCTAAGAAATCAGGATAATGTGGCTTTAGCATAAGCCTAGATATACAAATCAGTGAAAAAGAGTTGTGAGCCCATAAATAGATACTTATAATAATAATTAATTAATTTTGGACAAGGGTTCCAATACAATTCAATGAGGGAAAGAATGGTTTTCTTGTTCTGGACAATGGGCTATCCTCCTTCCTTAAAATTTTAATTAACACAAAAATCAACCCAAAGTGTATCATAGAATTTAATAAAGGAGCTATATCACAAAATGATTAGAATAAATTATAGGAGTAAATATTTGTTATCTTGATTTATGTAGTGGCAAAAAGGTAATTCAGTAGAAAATGGATAGACTTTTCAACAAATGAATCCAGAACAATTGTGTATTCTGCCTTGCAGTGACCCCTTCTTAATCTTATTTCCTCAAAATTCAGTTTAAACATTCCACCAACATACAGTGCTTCTAAGTGCCCCTCCTAATGTAAATCAGATCCTCTGTGATTCTCCTGCAACACCCCCTTCTGATTGTTTTTTGTCTTTCTTACAATTTACATCACCTTGCAGTTACAGGTTTGCCTATCATTTCTTTTGTATCAGACACACAAATGTAATGGAAGAACTAAACACTGTTTTACTCTCCTATATACAACTGGAACTATGCTCCAAACATCCATGTGCACACACAGACACAATTCATTACATAGTTTTATATGCGTGAGTGAATAAAAGAATGAATAATGGTAGATGGATTGATTTAAATTACTTTGGATCTTAGAGAATAGAGGGCATTCTGGAATTTTTATTTCAATGTATTTTATATCTTATATTTTACTTTTCTTTAAATCACTTGTTCCTACAATGAGAAATGTTTTACAGGGAGTGCCTGAGAAAGCAATTTAGCTTTTAAAACTCAAAAATCCAAGTCTTTAGTTCTATGGACTTATATCTCATGAGAGTAAGTGGAAAAGTTTGTTGTTATGCCTTAAGATATAGTATAGAGTAAGTGGTCAAGAAATTATCTGTCTTATCAGCAGCTGGTTAAAAAATCAAGAAATAGACTTACCAGGGAATAAATTAGCTATTAAGCTAATATCTTAAAATAGGAAATCAGAGAAAAAGACAAAATACAACAGGAAATGATTGCCATTTAAGTGAAGAGGATAAAAATCCAGAAAACATCAAAGAATAAGAACAGAAAGTGGACATACCAAAAAAAGCCTTTAAAAATCATATTAAAAATGCTCAGAGAGTTGAGGGAAAATACATAGAAAGAACTCAAGTATATCAGGAAAGCAAGTTTTATCAATAAGAGAAACAAGTAAAGGGAGAAATTTTAAAAAGGAAGCAAACAGTACTGCTGGAAATGTAGACCACAGTAACTGAAATGAAAATGTCACTGGAGAGTTTTAAGAGCTGAATGGAGCTAGCAGAAGAAATGATAAGTGAACCTGAAGACAAGTCATTTGATATGAGATGAAATGGAGTAGAAAGAAAAAAGAAATGTTAAAAGAGAAAATAAACTAAGACAGCTATGGGATACCATTAACCACACCAATATAGATATTATTGGTCTCAAAGAAAAAGATGAGAGAAAGGATCAGGAGAAATATTGCAAGAAATAATGACAGAGAACCTCCTCAAATTAAGAAAAGATGAGAATATGCACATCTAAGAAGCTCAGAGAACTCTAAACAGGATAAACATGAAGAAAAATATGCCCATCACATATTGGTTACACTATCAAATGCAAAGGACAAGGAGAGGGCTCTGAAATCAGCAGTAGTGTGTTATGTACAAGGAAGTCCCAATTAGATTGTCAATTTCTTATCAGAAACCTTGGAGGAAAGAAGGCAGTTGGCTGAAAAACTTAAAGTGCTGAAAGAAAACTGCAGGTAACTAAGAATTTTATATCTGGTGAGACACTCTTTCAAAAATGACAGGGAGATTAAGGCATTCCCAAGTAAAAACTAAAACTGAAAGCTTTCATCACCACTAAATCTACCCTAAAAGCAAGTCTAGTTGGAAGATGGCATAAGAGTAGGTAGGCATGGCTCAGCTCTTTCACAAATCAATACAGGAAGGGCCAAAAACCTACCCAAGGGAGCTGCTTTAGGGATCTGCAGACCAAGGGGAGTGCTGCCCATTATCCAGGAGTGAGAAGGACAGAGAGACTATGAGCCTAATGAAATCCATGAATTAATTGCCCCTATGGCTGGAAACAGTACATATACCTCAAACTCAAGGCAAATGGCCTTGGTAAAACCCTTGGTTCACTGCAGCCAACTGAGTGGGGAAATAACATTCACCTCCCGATGAGGAAGATATATCTGGAAGAGGGAAGAGAGTGATTTCTCTTCAGTGAGTTTGGCCAGCTGAGCCTCCTTTGAATCTCAAAAAATATACTCTACCCAGAACTAAAGTGGCCCCAGTGGGAGGGAAAGAGGGATCTGATCAGGCAAGCAGTCACACACAATTGCCCTGGGAGAGAGAAGAACTAGGTCAGTGAGGAACTAGGTCAGTGAGGAACTAACCAGCCCAGGAGAGATAAGTCAAAATGTTAGAAGCCCAACTGGCCTAAAGGAAAAGAGGACAGGGAGAGCCAGATAAGCTTATAGAAGCCTACCTAACCTGTGGAGTGAGTGTAGCTCAGTGTAAGAATGGTGTACTCATATACTACATCCCAGTACCTTCTAAGAGAAGAGATCCAGAGTGATCCATGGGTTATCAGGCACCCATCCAATACCATGTGACAAGGAACTTATAGACTGAGATTTTGGTTTTACGTTTTTTGGTCTGTTATTTTATATTTTTTATAATTTTTATTCTTTATTTTATTCACTAAAACCAGTTACATCATATGTGGTGGGCAGGTTGAAGGATTATTGATTGATGAGCACCAGCAGCCAGGGACAGTTCCTAACGACCTAAGAGGGAAGCCTGTTTTCCTGGTTTGATTTTGTTTTTTGTTTGTTGTTTTTTTCTCTTTCTTGAATTCCTTTTATTTTCTTTTGCCTACTTTTTCTCCTTAGTTCTTAATTTCTTTTCTTTATCTCATTCTTCCCTCTTCTTTTGCTTTTATTTCATTCCACATTCTCTTACTTGGTCCTCAATTTTTTCTTTTTCTTCTTAACTTTGCAGTCTTATACTTTATTCTATTTTTTTTTCTTGTTTCATTTTTATTCTTGTTCGTTTGTATTTTTTATGATCTTTCACTTTTTTTTTTCTGGGCTCATATATACTCCATTTGTAACTTTTAATTGTTACTTTTATTCTTTTTCTCTCTTATCTTTTTCATTTTAAATCATCTTAATTTTTTCAAGGGAACACAGACAAATACAAGGATATATAATAAGTGGAACCAGATGTCAAAGAGGAATCTAACACAAAACAATACAAAATAAAACACAAGAATAGAAAAAGAAGCTTATCATATGAAGAAGCCCATCAAGACAAACATATGCCTAGGCACCAGCAAAAATTTTCAAGCCATATTAAGAAACAGGAAGACAAGGCCCGGTCTAATGAACAAACCAGAAAACAGGAGGTGATGCAGAACATGGGACAACTAATCAAGGATGTGTAAACAAATATGAATCCACATAATCTTCTGAAGGAAGAGATGAAGGATAGTAGGAAGACACTGGGGTGGGGGGCATACTGACAAAATCATAAACATACATAAAAATAAAACAGATATGATTCTGATGAATGGCACAATGCAAGAAATAAAAAATACACTGGAAGCACATAACAGCAGATCTGAATAGGGAGAGGACATAATTAACAATGTCAAAGATAGCACATCTAAAATTGGACAGATAGTAAAACAGATAGATAAAAAGATAGAAAAAATCCAGCAAGGACTTTGGGATTTGAATGACAACTAGAAATGCACAAACATATGCATTATAGGCATCCCGGGGGAGTGAGAAGGGAAAGAGGGTAGAAGGAGTGCTGGAGTATATAATGACTGAAAATTTTTTAACTCCTTTATGGGACATGGATGTACATGTCAAGGAAGTGCAGCACTCTCCAAACAGTATAAATCCTAACAGGCCTACACTGAAACATATACTTATTAAACTGTCAAATACTCAAGACAAAGAAATAATACTGAAAGCAGCAAGAGAAAAGAGATACATCACATAAAAAGAGAGCTCAATAAGAATAAGCACTGATTCACATCTGAAAACATGTAGGCAAGAAGACAGTGGTATGACATCGTTAAGGTGCTAAAAAAAAAAACAAAAAAAAAAAAAAACAGCCAGACAAGAATTCTGTATGCAGAAATGACAGAAGGGTCACAACTGTGGAGGGGAGGATCACTGGTATGGGGTGTCAGTGATGGGGGAATGCATGGGTTGTGGTTCACCTGGGACATGTCACTAAATCATAAGAATATTTTTAAGTGTCCATGGAGTGTGGTCTTAGTGGGTGGAAACCCAAACAATAACCAAAAGAATGAAATGCCATCTGGGGAGTTATGCTACATTTTCTAAAATGCCAGCAAGAATACCCCGAGTACAAGAGCAGTGCCTAGTGAAGAAAGACAGACAATTACAACAGACCCTTGATATCAATGATTGTAGTCACTACCTTTTACTTGTGAAATTGAAACTTAGCCTATTGTTATATATTGCCTAAGACTTACCTCCTTAAAACCCTTCTTCTTCCTCAAATGAGGCCTCTCTCTAAGCCAAACTCAGCATATAAATGCACTCACTACCTTCCTTCTTGCATGGGACATAACTCCCCAGGATAAGCCTCTCTGGCACCAAGGCATTATTACTAAATGCCAACTCGATATACATCTGGAAAAAACACCTTGACCAGAAGGGGGAAAGATTTAATACAAGTGGGTTTTTATGGATAAGAAACTTCAATGTGAATCAGCATGTCATTCCAGAGCTTATGCTTATGCAATTCTCAGCAGGATCTCATTGACTGCCACAGTAAACAGTGCCTTAAATAACAGGGCTCCTGAGGGCTCTAGAGACATCCAGACACTATGAGCAGGGCAGACAATCTCAGGATTTCAGCACCCTGTCATTGGGCCTTACTTTGGAATTTATGCTGCCCAGTAGCAGAGCTAGACTCTTTTATAGTTGCCCTACATATGATTCTTTGGGCCCTTCTATTTTAACCTATACTTATAAATATACTTGTTAATTATATGTCTCAGAGTCTCAAATCTTTGGTGTGTCCATGTTCCAGGTGGGCCCTGAATTTCAGCAAAGTTGAAACATCCACTCTACTGTTCATTGAACTCATCCAGGACAACTAACAAGGAGACTATGATGGACATTGGCCATCCCAAGGAACAGAGAGTATCTGCAACCACAAGCAAGATACTTCCATCCATCTGCTCCATGGGATCCAAGCTCCCTCTCAATTAGAAGCAAAGTGGACATCACCACCTACAAATCCCCAAGACTGGGGAATGAACAATGGACTAAAGTAGACTTATTATTATTCTATTATAGACATTATTATTCCAACAATGGAAGAACATTTATCATTGATGTAAAAGGCAGTGGCCACCAGAGGTTCTGAAGGGAGGGAAAGGGAAGAATATGTGTAAAATTGGAGCAATTTTGGGACATTAGAATTTTCTTGCCTAACATTGCAATGATGGATACAGGCCATAATATATTTTATCATAACCTACAAAATTATGTGGGACAAAGTTTAGGCTAAAATGTAAACTATAGTCCATGGTTAGTAGCAATGCTTCAATACATTTTCAATGATTATAACAAATGTACCATACAAAGGAAGCATGCTGTTAATGTGGGAATGTGTGGGAGGAGGTGGGCATGGGGCATATGGGAATCCACTATATTATTTATGGAACATTAATGTAACCTAAATCTTTAAAAATAAAAAACATTAAAAAAACAGTGAAAAAAATTTTTAAAAATTAGGGAGAATTCAAAACACTCACAGATAAACAAAAATTAAGAAAGCTTGCCAACAAGAAAGCTGCCCTTCAAGAAATACTAAAGGGAGTTCTGCAGGTGAAAATGAAAAAGAGAAGAGAGAAGGTTGGAAGAGAGTGTAGAAAGAAAGATTATTAGTAAGAATAGCTAAAATGATAGAGAAATATAAATAAAATATGACATATATAACCCTAAAGAGAAAATGGATAATGTAGGTACTGCCTTGAAAGAAATAAAATTGAATGTTAATGGCAAATCTCTGCAATCAAAACACACAGATTGGTGGAATGAGTTAAGAAATATGACTCATGTATATGCTGTCTACAAGAAACTCACATTAGACCCAGGGATGCAAGGAAGAGCAAGTGAATGATCAGAAAACAGTTTTAGATACAAACAGTAAACATAAAAAGATAGGAGTAGCTATACTAGTATTGGACAAAATAAACATCAAGTGCAAAACTATTGCAACAGACAAAGAAAGGCACTATATATGAATAAAAAGGGTAATTTATCAAGAAGTAAGTGCAATCATAAACATTTATGCACTTAACCAACGTGCCCCAAAATACATGCTGCAAACATAGGAAAAACAAAGTGGAGAAAATAAATACCTCTACCAATATACTGGAGGATTTAATACACCATTATGACCATTAGACAGGCTATCTTGACAGAAGGACAATAAAGAAATAGAGACTTGGAATAATACGTTAGAGGATTTAGATCTAATAGACATATAGACAACATTACATGCAAAAACAGTAGTATATACTTTCTTCTCAAGCATACATTGATCAGGCTACAGATTAGACCACAGGCTAGGTCACAGAACAAGTCTCAATGAATTCAGAATGAATTAAATTATACAAATAATTTCTCTGACCACAATGGAATGAAACTGGAAATTAAACAGGGGCAGAAAACCCAGAATAGGCACAAAGATATGGAAGTTAAATAACACATTCTAGACAATCAGTTGGTAAGGGATTAATTACAAAGGAAATCAGTAACTATCTTGCAACAAGTGGAAATGAGAATAAAACATATCAAATTGTATGGTATGCAGCAAACACAGTGCTGAAAGGGAAATTTATAGCCAAAAATTCCTATGATAAAAAGGAGCTAAAATCAAAGACCTAATTGCACACCTGGATTAACTAAAAAAAGAACAACCAAATACCAAAGCAAGGAGAAGCAAGGACATAACAAAGATAAGAGCAGAGCTAAATGAAATTGAGAATAAAAAAATACTAGAAAAAATTAGCAAAACCAAAAGCTGGTACTTTGTGAAGATTAATAAAATTGACAAACCCATAGCTAGACTAAGAAAAAGAGAGTGAAGATGTAAATACATAAAATAAGAATGAGGGAGAGGACATCATCACTGATTCCACAGAAATAAAGAGTATCATAAGAGGATACTTTGAAAAATTGCATGCCAACAAGATAGATAATGTAGATGAAATGGAAAAATTTTTAGAAACACACAACAGCATACACTGATGAAACAACTGATGATTTCATTTTTTTTATCAATCATAAGTAACCAATCTAAAATCTTCCAACTGAGAAGAGCCCAGGACCAGATTGCTTCACAGGTGACTACCAGCAATCATTCTGGAAAAAACTTAAACCAATCCTGATTAAAATTTTCCAAAAAAACTAGAAGTGCAGGTACATTACCTAACTCATACTATAATTCCAACATCACCCTCACATCAAAGCCACATAAAGATGCCACAAGAAAAGAAAACTACACACCAATTTCTCTGTAATCAACCTGGATGCTAAATCCTCAACAAAATACTTGCTAATCATATTCAACAACACATCTAACAAATTATATGCCATGTTCAAGTGGGTTTCATCCCTGTTACACAACGATGGTTCAACCTAAGAAAATCAATAAATATAATACACCACATTAACAGATTGAAATAAAATATCATATGAAATCATATTATTTGGAGACCCAAATAATAACCAACAGAATATGGAATTCCTATTCTGTGGAGTCCTGCTATATTTTCAATTAGAGGGGCAAGGAATCTCTTTAGTACATGAGCAGTGCCTAGCAAGTGAATACAGATCAATTCACCAGGCTCTTGAAATTGAAGCTTGTACTTATGAACATTGTTCTTCCAAAACTGAAACTTAGCCTAGTATATATTGGCTAAGAATTACCTTTTGAAAGCCTCAGTATTGCTCAAATGTGCCATCTCCCTAAGCCAAACACAGCATATAAACTCACAACATTCCCCCCATCATGGAAAATGACTCCCAGGTATGAGCTTCCTAGGTGCAGAGGGATTATTACCAAGCAACAACTAGCAGTTAATTTGGAAAAAGACTTTGACCAAAAGGGAGAAATTTTAAATATAAATGAGTTTTTATGACTATGAGATTTCAAAGAGAGTAGGGAAGTCATTCCAGAGATTACGCTTATACACATATCAGGAGGTTCCCACTGACTGCCACAGCAAACAAAGCCTCAAGCAGGGGTGAACCTGAGGGCTCTAGAGCCATCTAGACTTTATAGCAGGGGCAGACAACCACGGAAATTTGGCACCCCATCGGTGGAACCTACCTTGGAATATATGACAACTTATCTCCCCATTGTACCAGAGTTAGATTCATTTAAATTTTCCTTCACATGGTTCTTCTACCATTTTTATTTGAATCTATAATTAGCATTATTCTCATTAAATATATATCACACAGTCTTTTATTTTCTGACTGTTCATATGCTTTTTCACACCTGAATCTCTGCAGAGTTGCAACCAACACTTACTCTCCAGTTGATTGCACTCGCCCAGGACAACAAACAATAGTATGACGATGGACAATGCCTATCCCAAGAAGCAAAGAGCATCTGCAAAGGCAATCAAGACATTTCTATCCATCTGATCCATGTGATCTAAGCCCCCTCTCAATCAGAAGTAGAGTGGGCATCATCATCCCCAAATCCTCAGGACTGGGGAATGAACACACATAAGGGAGAATGCAACTATGGACTAAAGTAGACTTATTGTTGTTGTAATGGAAGAATGGGTAACTGATATAATGACAGTGGTCACCAGAAGTTCTTTGGGGATGGAGCGGGAAGAAGAGGTATAACATGGGATTACTGGTATTCTACTATAGATATATTATGAATCTAGCTAGCTATGGAAGAAATTACAACATTGATGTGGAGCCAGTGGCCACTGGAGGCTCTGGGGACAGGGAGAGGGAAAAACAGTTGTAATATGGGAGATTTTTCAGGTCTTGGGAATTGTCCTGAGTGACATTGCAATGAAAGATATAGGCCATTTTATATCATCACATAACTTGCAGAACTGTGTGGGAGAGAGTGTGGTCTACAATGTGAACCACGGTCCATACTTAATGGCAAAGCCCCAAGATGTGTTTATCAATTGCAATTAATGTGCCACATTAATGAATGATGTTTATGTGGGAGGTTGTGGGAGGTGTGGGAGGTGAGGCATATAGGAATCCTTATATTTTTTGTGTAACATTTATGTAATCTATGTATCTTTTTAAAAATTTTAAAAATTTAAAAAAAGATACATTGATAACCTGAAATTATGAGGTGAGGAAGAAGGAAGAATAGATGTACCATGGGTCATTTTCAGGACACTGCAATCATTCTACATGACATTGCAATGATGGATAAGGCTAGTTTACATTTTATCAAAACCTATAAAATTGTGTGTTGCAAATTGCAAATCATAGCATACACTCTAGACGATGGTTAGTAGCAATGCTTCAATGTGTACTCATGAATTGTAAAATATATACCACACTAATGAAAGATGTTGATGGGGAGAGTTTAGGAAAAAGAAGGAGTGGGATGTGTGGGAGTTCCTTATATTTTGAGTTTTTGCTTTTTTTAAAATTTTTTTATATTTTTTAAAATATATTTTTATTTACTTAAAAATATATTTAGGTTACATAAAATGTTACATAAAAAAAATATAAGGAATTCCCATTTGCCCCACTCCCCACAACTCCCATTTTCCCCACATTAACACCTTCTTTCATTAGTGTGGTACATTCATTGCAATTGATGAACACATTTTGGAGCACTGCCACCAAGCATGGATAATAGTTTACATTGTAGTTTACACTCACTCCCACTCAATTCTGTAGGTTATGGCAGGATATATAATGGTCTGTATCTGCTGTTACAATGTCATTCAGGAAAATTTCAAGTCCCAAAAATGCCCCCATATTACATCTGTTTTTCCTTCTCCCTGATTTCAGCACCTCCATTGGCCACTGTCTCCACATCAATGATATAATTTCTTCCATTGTTAGAATCACAATAAGTCTACAGTAAAATACCAGCAAGTCCACTCTAGTCTATTATTTATTCCATAATCCTGAGGATTCTGGGATGGTGATGCCCAATGCACCTCTCATTGAGAGGGGGCTTCAATCCCATATGGATGATGGGACTCTCTTGATTGCAGTTGTAGACACTCTGGTTACTTAGCTTGGTGGCTGTCCATCCTCACCTCCTTTTTAGTTGTCCTTTTGAGTCCAATGAACTGGAGAGTATGTGTTACAACTCCACTGAAGCTTAGAGCCAAGTTGGCACATGGACAATAGATTCAAGTCTCTTGGATGCATACCTACCAACTCTAGCACCAACTAACTATAGGTTCAACTAGAAGGGACAGAAGAGGCATGTGTAGAGAAATCACAACTGAGTCCAACTCTGTCACACTCAGGAGCACAAACTCCAAAATAGAGCCCACTGGCAAGTCACCAAATTCTGGAGCTATCTGCCATGACCATAGGACCTGTGTGTCTCCAGAGCACTCAGGAGCCCCAATATCTGGGGTACTATCTACATTGGCAGTCTAGGAGATCCTGCTGAAATGTGCATAAGCATTGTCTCTCAGATGACCTACTGACTCACTTTGAAGTTTCTTAGCCATATACACTCATTTGTTTTTACATCCCCCCACCTGTATTCACAATCTTTTTCCAGTTGCATCACCACCTGGTGCTTGGTACTAATCCCTCAGTACCAGGGAGGCTCATCCCCAGGAATCATGTACCACACTCGGGGGTGGGGGTGGGGGAGGGAGGTAAAACATTTATATGCTGAGTTTGCCTTAGAGAGAGGTCACATTTGAGCAACATGGAGGCTCTCAGGAGGTAACTCTTATGCACACTACAATACTAGGTTAAGATGCAATTTCAAGAGCAAAGGTTCATAAGGATAATCATCAATATCAAGGGCCCATCAATCGACCATCCTTTGTTAATAGTCATTGGCCCTGTACTTGGGGGATTGTTGCTGTTCCATTAGACAATGTAGCAGAGCTCCCCAGGATGGGAATTCAATATTCTTTCAGTTATTTAGTGAATCTCTACACACTGTGGCAATGCCCCATGATCATTTGAACATATATATATATACCTTATATGTATGACCAGGTGAACTTCCTCCTATGTATTCCCCTATGACTGACACCCCACACCAAAGATCCTCCCATGCCACAGTTCTAACCCTTCCGTTACAAAACTTCTTCAAAAATGAAGCCAAAAATATCACCAAATACAATTAATAGGAAAATGAAATGATAATGATAGATTTAAAAATAAGAGATAAAATACATAATAATTTAGAAAAACTAAAACTAAAATAAAATTTTAAAATTGGGATATTAAAAAATGAAAAATATTATTATTTTTTTTACTTTTTACCTTTCATCACTGTAATATCTGTTGTCCTGTATGTACAGTGGCATTTTCTTCCATTTCTTCCCAATGTCTTATTTTTATTCATTTTGTCTTCAGAGAAGTTTTGGGTCACAGGTAAAGTCACATACAGAATACAGGGGACTCCCATATACCCAACATCCTTTTCCTCTCCCCCTTCCTATATCAATAACATTTTTTTAATATGTGGATAGTGCATTTGTTACAACTGATTTACAAGTATTGAAACATGGTCAATGGTTTATATTATGGTTTACATTTTAGATGATACACTTATATAAATTTTAGATGAAAATTAACATGGCCTGGATCCATCATTGCAAGACCATGCCCCTTAAATACCCCCATTTCCATCTATTCTATTCCTCCCTCCTCCTCCCCTTGGAGCCCATGGCGACCACCAGACTTCACTCCTTAAGGACAAGATTCATAGATACTTCCAACAACACTGAGGCCTTGACACACTAGTCTGTCATCACCTATTAGGAATGATCCATACTCTCGAGAGACACCCACCCCTCTGTTTGTGAACAAATCAGGCTTCCCCAGGATGGGAGTTCCACATCTTCCTGCTCATTTTGTTGGTCTCCACCCACTGATACAACACACTATGACAAAATGATCACTCACACATTCTCTAGAAGATTGACCCAGGTGCCCTAGGTGTGCCTTGTTTTGAATGTCCCCTGTCCAACTCCCTAAACTAGTAATCCTTCCTTGTCATATTGGCAGAAGTGATTTCTCAACATTGTAGTTTCAACCATGTACCGACCAATCCACATTATTCAGCTGCCTCTTCCCCCAACCCTCCCCCCAGTTCCATGGATCATCCAAGCCATTCTCCCCACCCTAAACTGTAAAGCTTGTACCCCTAACCCAATAGTATCAATACACGCCTGTCATATTCCTTCTTGCACAATTACTCACTCCCAATTTATCATAGATTTTGCCCATATGGATGTTGGCTCACAACCTCCTTCTCCCTTTCTATTTCCTGTAAACGTATCTTCCAGACTCTAGCTCTCTGAGTCAGCTCAATTTGATTAATTCATATTGGAGAAGTCATGTAATATTTGCCCTTCAATGCCTGGCTTGCTTCACTCAACATAAGGTCCCCAAGATTCATCCATGTTATCCCATGTGTTAGCACAACTTCCCAGATAAAAAAATTATATGAAAAAAGTAACATTAGGGGCACTATCAAAAATATGAAATAAGTTAGGATATATTTGACAAAATATGCAAAGTCCTTGAATCTAAAATATATAGAATACTATTGAAAGAAATTAAAGAAACCCACATAAATGGATAGATGTACTTTGTTCATGCATCAGGAGACTCAATATTGCCAAGATGTCACTTCTTCCCAGGTTGATTTATTGATTCAATATAATTCCTTTCAAAATCCAGAAGGAATTTTTGAGTAGAAAATATTAGAAGCTAGTTTTAAAATTCATGTGAAATTGCAAAGGAATTAAGTAGTTAAATTGAATTTATAAATAAAACATAGACACAAGCTCAAGAAAATCCTTAAGAATTTGGTCTAGTCAAATATTTCTTAGACATGATACTAAAAGTGCAATACATAAAATAAAAACCTGATAAATTGGACTGATAAAAAAACACACTTCTTCAAAAGAAAATGTTAGGAGAACATAATGATAACCCACAGACTGGGAGAAAATATTTGAAAAATTTTATTTCATAAGGGATTTGTATCCTGAATATTTAAAGACATCTCAAAACTCAATAATAAGGAAATAAAAAATAAGATGAAAAGGGGCAAAAATTTGAACTGACCCTTCTTTAGAGTTGGCAATTAAGAATGTGAAAAGATACTCAACATCAATAGATAGTAGGGAAGTGCAAATTACCATCACAATATGATAAATTTGCATGCTTATTTGAATGACTAAAATTAGAAAGATTGACCATATGAAGTATTGGGGCAGATTTTGAAGAATCGTAATTATCATATACTGCTTGTGAAAAACATTTTATCACTTCTTCCATATGATCCAGACATTCCATTCCCAGGAATTTATCAAAGAGAAATGAAAGTGTATGTTTATACAATAACTCAAACAAAAATATTCATGACAGCATAAGTTTGAAAACAACACAAAAGTCCAACAAAATGAGTGGATGAGTGAATATTATTTTATCTTTACAATGGAATACAACTAAAAAATGAAAATAATGAACCACTTATAGATATAACAACATGAAAGGATGTCAAAATAATAATTCTACATGTGAAACGGCATTCAAAAAAGAGTATACCTGTATTATTCCATTTACATAAAATTCTGGAAAGTGAAAATGTCAAAAATAAAATTGTACATGTTAAATATGTGTATTTATAACTAATCATTTTTTAAAAATTAATCAGCTCATTACTCTCAGTAAGGGAAGAGTGTCTTTACACTGTGGACTCACAGTTTCTGTTCATCCATTTTTCCTTTTTATCAGTGTCTTCTTCTCACTTAAGTATCAGTGGACAATCATGATTAGTTGTATCACCTAATTTCTGTAAATAAAGGGCAATAATTTGAATGTGATAAAAAATTTCCATGAGAAATGACATATTAATAAACTTTGTGAGATAAATTATGAATCTATGCTGAAATATTGCAGGAAAATGTTTAAATAACGTATTTTTTGTATCAAAATTAAAGAATTACCATCCAAAGGAATGTCAAGTTGAATTCATCACTATAATAGTGACATCATTTCAAGTTCCATCCCTAATGGGGTTGGTTGATGATTCATTCTTGGGCAGACATGGGAGGCCTTACAACCTGATTTTGTTCTCCATTATATATAAATTAAAGAGAAGCAGGACTCCTGGGGAAAATAGCTAATGCCATTAGCTTTGGGATAAGATAAAACCAAAATGGGTCTTAGCCAGCTTCTTTCTTAAAATCAAAGATGCTTACAGAAAAAAACAATGTGTCCAATATACTGCTGAAACTACTGGGAAATTGTAAGAATCAGTATCAAAAATTTTCAATTTAATTGAGCCTATGCAAAACCATTAATTCATAATGAGACTCAACAAGGAAATTTTTGTATAATGTTTGCAAAAACAAAATAATGAAAAGTTGACTACAATAAGAAATGTTTAATATAATTATTGTTCATCCTTACATAAATAACATACATACATTTTCTTTTCCTTTTTTTTGGATTTTTTTATTATTATTTTTTTATTATTGTGAGTAAAAATCAAATTTTTCACAATACAAATATTTATAAAATGATATATAAATATATATGCATATATGTGCACTTGCTTACATAAATGTTATTTATATATATATATATATATAAAGATGCTTAGATTACATAAATGTTACACAAAAATTACAGGGATTTCTATGTTCCCCACCTCCCACACCTCCCATAACATCCCACATAAATATCTGCATGTTTGTTATTTATGTTATGTTTGTTATTTATATTATGTTATTTATAAGCATGTAAGTTATTTATGTAAGGATGAACAATAATTATATTCAAGATGGCTGCATGTTAAATTGTTATGATATTCTATATAAAACACAAAATTTTTATGTTTTTTTCTACAGAAGAACATTGTAGTTGCTTTTCAATATTTCCCTTCTCTCCTTTCTGTCAGGGGTCTACTACAAAAGGTAGAAGCAAAATTACTTTCTAAATTCCATATCTCATTATCTGCTTTGAAGAAAAACATACATCACTTTAGGTCATGTCTCATAGGTTATGTAATATTTTCTGACCTTTTCCTAGAGAACTAATACTCTCAATGCAACGTCATCAGCTGCATGTTTAATTTCAAAGAAAATAGCATTTATTTATGGAGGCTCAATTTGTCTATTTTTACATGCCTGCATTTGTAGGAGTTTAATTAAATTTATCCTCTCCTTTAGAAAAAAAAAAGAAATATTTAGTTTTTACAATTAGCTTTATTCAGACTCATTTCACAGAAGATGGAACTCCTCAGCAACCTCATAAGGTAAAATTTACCCAAACAACCCTGCATACATCTCCATGCATGCAACATTTCCTGTAACAGGAAACTAAGGATGCTCATGTGAACTTAGTGCTTGGCACCAGTCAAATGCATAACATAAATTCAAACGGATGGACTTATCAAATCTCTGGATGTAATTAGTGCCTAAAATGGGAGACCAATCAGAAAGCCTTTGGCTTGGGTGTGAATCACTTTGGATGTTAGAATCAGAACCTAAGTCTCAATAAGAACCAGATGGTCAATAATTCAGAACTTGTACCCTCTTTTAATCTAAACTGATATTCTTTTTCTTTGGCCTAGTGAACAAGAGAAGCCCTAGATAAAAAAAATAAAATAAGAATAAAAATATTGAGCAACAATCAAACCCATGATATTAAGGATTTCACGATAGGTTTAACTATGGTCTAACATTTTTTTCATCATTCTGAGAATTTGACCATACTTTGTTCTTTAAAGGGTTTGAGACTTTTGAAAGATCCAAAATATTACATTTGTGATATAACTAACGGAGGGATTTGACTGACTGAGTCTAAATTTCATCATTCAAGGGGATATAATGTATAAAATGTATGCTTCAAATTGTTAACTATGTAATGCTTAAGGGCTTAGTAAACAATTTATATGACTATTAAATACATTATTTAAAAAGTAGAAACAGTGAAAATTCTGTACATTAAAGAATCCTTTAAGACAAAGAATCTAGTAACAATTTCTTAGAGAAACTACTTCCCAAATGTGTCCAGTGAAGCCAAAAGTTCCCTCTTAGGTGGGAGGGGCATATGAAGTGTGGCTTCCTAGCTTCCCAAGGTCAGACCTATTCTCTCATCTTTACCCAGTGTCATTTGTAGAAGGAGGAGATCTTTAAGGGATACTTTGAATTCCTTATTCTTCAGGGTATAAATGAAGGGGTTCAGGGTGGGAGTGATGATGGTATACTATGTGGCAATATTCCTGTCTAGAAACTCTGCAGAGTCAAGGGCTAGATGGATGTTGGTGTACAGAAAGGTGTAATAAAAGGTGATCACCAGGAGGTGGTTGTTGTAGGTGGAGAAAGCCCCCACTTGCCCTCAGCTGAGTAGATGAGAAGGATGCTGGCAATGATGCAGCCTGAAGATGCAACCAGGAATTGCATCCCCTAAAGGAACATCTCTGAAGTGATGGTCATGATACCTATGAGGAAAGTTGGGGAGCAGTGTAGCAGCAGCATGGGTGAAATTTTGCAAAGAAGTGAGCAATATTGTTGGAGTCACATGACAGCCTGAAGATCAGAGCAGTGAGCATGGAGGATTGAACACACCTGTGGACCACCTTAAAGCCACCAAGGAGAGTCCTCATCAGAGTGTGGTTATGCAGCAGCCAACAGATGGTTAGGTAGTGGTTATAGGTCATGGTAGTGAAGAGAAGAAATTCCATAGGCAGTGAACAAGTAAAACATCTGCCTAAGGCACCTGAGGTAGGAGATGGTGCTCTTTGCAACCAGGCTCTGCAATAACTTGGACAGTGTGAATGAGGTTCAGACCATGTCCATCATGGACAGGTTGACCAAGAGGAAGTACATGGGGGTATGGACATTGGGGCTAAAATAAATGGCTGTAATGATGAGGACATTTATGGTTAGGGCCACCACAAACTTGGAAGAAGAGGCAGAAGAGGGCTGCCTGGAACCAGGGACCTCAGTGAAACTCTGCAGGATGAGCATAATCACCTCCAGCTTGTTCCCAATTGTTGTGGGCAAAGCCAGCTCAAATCTGCTGGAAGCACCAGTTTATGAGCCCATTGGAGGAGACAGTACCATCCCTAGTCACCTTTTCAGTAGCCACCCTGGGCCTGCAGTCTCAGGGAGAGAGTGTGTGTGGTCTGCTCACAAATAGACAGTGGACCCAACTCAGCTGTTCTGACATCCTGGAAGGAAACCAAGGAACACTCACATGTCTTTGAGTGTATCAGAGACCTCATCTGCCACAGGGGTGCAAGCTCCTCCCCAGACATTCTAAGGTGGGCAGAGAGGGCCAGTGGGTTTCCTGCAAGCTGATGTGAGATGCAATGGGCCTGTCCTAAGTGAAGCCTGAACTCTATGGCTGCAGCACACCAGAGTCCAGGGCTCAGCAGGACAGTGCTGATCTGCACTCACATGGAAGGTTTGATTGAATACTGGGCTAGCTCTAAACTTATGTGAGCCAGGAATAGACATGTAGTAATACAATCGATATCATAATTTTCCTCTAGGAATGGGTCCTAGGCCACCATCAAAGACTCATACTCCTCTCACTGGGAGGATATCTGTCCTAAGGAAATTAGCTCTTCATCTCCTCTTCAAGGAGAGAAGATTAAATAAATTTTGGGACAGGCACACAATGGAACATGAGGCCATCATTAAAAATGATGGTATAAATGAGGAAAGTATAGAGAAGCCAATAGGAAAAATTAAGTTAAAAACAGAGCAAACCAATAGAAATCATGCTGTGCTGCATTCTGTAAAAGATGCTCTTGTTTGTTCATTTCTGAAAAGGAAAGTCCTCAATAGACATAAACCACAAGGTTAAAAATGTTCATTTCAGGGACACAGAATTTTAAATGATTTTTCATTTTCTTCTTGTGTCTTATCTGCACTTCTTATATATTCTAAAATAAACATACATTACTTTTATAAACAGAATAATTTCAATAAATCAAAAATATTCCCACGAGTGGCTACATAATTTGTGGGGCTCAGTGCAAGTGAAAATGCTGAGCTCTTTGATAAAAGTTACTAAGAATTTCAAGATGGCAATTGTAGAGTGTGGACCCATCTGAGCAATTTCATGATGAAACTGGCTCAGGATATATCAGATGAAATGTTATAGAGAGAAGCACTTGGACTGTCAGTCCAGCAAGGAGGTGTGGTGGGATTGTGTGCAAGTCAGAGGGGGGAGATGCAAAGGTTCTTAAGAGATGGAGATGGGCCTTGAACACAGTAGGAGATTCCACACCCTACCTCAGGCACCACCCACAACATCTCTCCTGGGGCTCCACAGTGAATTCTCCCCACTATAAGGCAAATGAATTTGTTTATATTATATTGATGGAGTTGCTAGTTATTTGGCAAAACTTCACAAGTGGTTGCTCAGGAGAGAGCTGGTGGCAGTTGTGCTGCAGGGTAATTTGATACTCAGAGGGAAGGGAAATGAGAAACAGCTTAGGAAATGAGGCTGGGGTCAAGGGATGGTTGAGCCAGAGCCCTGCAGCCAGGGAGAAGATGACTATGAGTCTAGAGAGTCAGGATAGATAGTGATCAGGTTCAGCATGCTATTGCTGTCCCTGAGCACACACTGGATGGGCCTCAGCTGCCAGCCTCACTACACATCCTAGCCCCCATATTTCTGACTGGTTCTCTCCATGTCCTGAGTACCAATCACCCCCCTGTGAGGACACCTTTTGCCAGTGCCTGCGAACCCATTGAGGCTGCTACACAAGGATGGCCATACATTGCATGATGTGGACAATTGGATGGGACCACTACAATTCCACCTCCTACCAGGACTTTCAACCACTGACCCCCAGGGCCAACTTGAGGGCTAGGAGGCAGCAACAGCCCAGCTCTGAGTGTTGGTGTCCTCATTCCATCCATTCATCACCTGACTTTGGCTCTCTGTCCTGTGCTGTCAAGTACCCAAAAAGACAATGGTATTGGCTGAGGGACAAACAGGAAAGCAGTGAGTAAGCAGTAAGCAGTGACAGGAAAGGGACAGAAGAGGGTCAGGTAGGGGAGAGCACAGGGTTAGGAAGGAAAAGCAGAGGATCAGACAGGGGAGGGCAGAGGGTCAGGTAAGGGAAAAACAGAATATCAGGCAGGGGAAGAACAGAGGTCAGGTAACTGGAGAACAGAGGGTCTGACAAAGGGAGGGCAGAGAGTTAGATAAAAGAAGGGCAGAGGATAAGGTAAAAGGAGGGCAGAGGTACAGTTAGAGGAATAGCAAAGGATCAGGTACAGAACAGGAAGAGGGTCAGGTAAGGGGAGGACAGGGACTAGATAGAGGAAGGGCAGAGGTTTAGGTAGAGGAAGGGCAGAAGGTAAGGTAAGGGGACAGCAGATCATCAGGTATGGGGAAGTTAAAGGGTCAGGAAAGGGAAGAACAGAGGGTCAGGTGCATGGAGATCAGAGGGTTAGTTAGGGGTTGAGCAGAGCATCAGGTGAGGGATGTGCAGAGTTCAAGTAGGGGGAGAATAGAGGGTCAGGGGTGGAGGGAAGAGGGTCAGGTTGAGAAAGGGCAAAGGCATAGATCATGGGAAGGCAAAAGGCCAGGTAAGGGAGGTTGGAGAGTCAGGTAAGGGGAGAATAGAAACTATGGTATGTGGAAAGCAGAGAGTTAGGTAGGGTGAGAATAGAGAGTCAAGTATGAGGAAGTCAGAGGTTCAAGTACGGGGAAGGCAGAGGGGTGGGTATTTGGAGACCATAAAGCCAGGTAAGGGAAGGGCAAAAGTTCAAGTAAAGCATGGACAGATAGTCAGGTAGAGGAAAGGCAGGGGCAGGTAGAAACAGGCAGGTTCAAATAAGGGGAGCTCAGAGGGTCAGGTAGGGGGATGGCAGAGAATCTGGTAATGGGAGGGCAGGGGTCAGGTAAGTGGACAGCAAAGGGTCAGGTAGGGGGATGCCGGGTTTCAAGTAGAGGAAGGCCAGAGGATAAAGGAAGGACAAAGCAGATTATCAGGTATGGAGAGGTTAGAGAGTCAAGAAAAGGGGAAAACAGTGGGACTACTGCATGGAGATCTGAGGATTTGTTATGAGGAGGGAAGAGGGTGAGGTGAGGGGAGAGATAGGGTCAGGTAGGGGGAGGACAAAGGGTAAGGTAATGTGAGGGCAGAGGGCCAGTTAGGGAGAGGGAAGAAGTCAAGGTAAGGAGTGGGCAGAGGGTCAGCTAGGGGGAAGGTAGAGGGTCACTTTAGGGGTTGGTAGAAGGTCAGGTCAGGGGAAAATATAGGGTCAGGTCAGGGAAGGGCTGAGGGTCTGGTAAGTGGAGTGAAGAGAACTGAAGGTCGGTGTTGGGAATTTAATCATGTCACCTTGGAGGACTGAGCAGGTGTGGCACAAGAGGGCCTTAGGAGAGCCAGGAAACAGGGGACAAGTGTACTGCATCATCTAGAGGGAATAGTCTTGCCTGGTGACAAGGAATGATTGGAACCATAGAAGCAGCCAGTTTGGGCCACTAGAGGGATGGTGGAAGGAAGTGAACGTTAGGAATCCTGGATAGCACCAGGTGTTCCAGTGTGGGCAACCCAAAACAAAGACAAGAGGAAGTCCAAGGTTTCTGGAGTTGGGGTGTGTGGTGGGGAGGCCATCATGGGTCTGATAAAGGGACTTGCAGGCCTGAACAAGGTTCTTGGACTTCATCTCAAGGGCACTGGGAATCCATGAAAGTCCTTGACTGTGGAAATCATAAAATGACATTTATGTGTTTACAAAATTTTCTAGCCTCAGAGTGGACATGAGATGTAGAAGCCCAAGAGCAAAACAAAAAATCCAGTTAGGAAGCTGGTGCCGAAGCTCATGCAGGGATTATGATGTCTCAGACTTGTCCAGGAAAGTAAGGAAAAAATAATTGAATGGGGTTAAAGAGATGTCCAGGATTTAGAACCACAAAATCATTGACTCATTGAAAAAGTGAAAGAGGAAGTATTGAGGATAAGAACCATGTCCCATGAGGATGGGGGCACCATCTACCCAGGCAAGGGCCAGGAGGAAGGTTCAGGGGGAAGATTTGGAAATGTTTAGTAGATAATTCAATATCTGGACCTAGAGATCCAGAGAGTAATCTGATCTAAAAATAGACATACAGAAGTTAGTAAAAGTCAGGAACATGAGTGAGGTTGCCTAGAGAGAGGAAAGGGCAGGAAGAGAGGAAGCCCTCATCAGAACCTGTGAAAACTCCTCAAGAAAGGAAGTGAAAGGACTTGGAGGACCTTAGGAGAGGTCCCAAATGTGGCCAGGTGAATGGGGAGCTCACATGTCCCTCTTCCTGGATCTCTCCCTCCAGGGGAGTCACATGTCCCTTTTCCTCAATCCCCTCCATCCAGGATATCACACAAGTCCCTCTGCCAGAACCCTTCCTTCCAGAGGTCACACTTGTCCCTCTGCCTGGAGTCCCTTGATCCAGGGGGCTCATATGTTCCTCTGCCAGAACCTTCTAGGAATGGACAGAAGAATGGTACTCTGTGAAGTGAGCCCAGCAATAAGGGTCTCTTGAATTGGCTGAGACCTCACAGAGGAAGGAGTCAACAAAAGCCCCCATAGCCTGCCAGTATAGTGCCCTGAGAGTGTACACCCTGCCTGGGATGGGAGGCTTGAACCAGAAGACCCAGACTTCCCATGGACCCAGGAAAACTTTGAATCATCAAAATGGAACAGAAAAGTACATGTTTTGAATTTTGATTCACATAATTCCAGAAAAATATCACCAATATGTGCCTGTGAGAATTGAAGACAACAAACTAATCCATTCAAAGGAAGGTAGCATCAGAGTAAGTGCCAGTCATTCCTTCATATATTTCCCTAATGCCCTGTTCAGCTTTGCAGCCTCCATCAGAAACAGCAGCAACCTCTAGGGTACAAATGGTCCCAAATGCCAGGATTGCTTTTCTGGGCTTTCCTGTCTCTTGGCTCTCAGTCTTGCAGTACTCACTGTTTTGCCAGCTCTCAGTACCTTCAGACAAATGGAGTTTGGTTGATGTTATACAGCTCTTCTATGTTTCTCAGATGGAGGGTTAATCTGAATGATTAACTGAAATGAGAACCCCAGAGTTTTTCTTTATGTGTTTTTAGCATTTGCTTGAAATTCCAATTTTACTGTCAAAATAAAGCAGAAGGTGGTCAGAGCCTGTGGCTGTGGGTGGAAGAAACATTGGGAGTTTCTGAGGTTCTGGTGATGTCTGCTTCTTGAATAGGGGAGGTGTTCACTTCCTAAAAATTCATCAAATTTTATACTTAATGTTTAGGTCACTTTCCTTATCTATGCTATGATTCATTAAAAGTCTACACAAGGAGCAAACATCTAATCCATTTAATGTCTAGATAGTGGGTGAATGCAGAAATGGGTGAAAATTAATGTACCACAAAATGAGGGTAAAGGTCATAGGTAGAGATGATCCAGCCAGATCTTCAAGAGATGAATGTTTTCAGGTAACAGGCAGGGCCCTCAGGAACAGAGGGAAAGCTGGTGTTCTGGGAGTGATCTTTGGCATGTTGGAGTTTAATGTCTTAGCTATGTGACAAAAATAAGCAGAATTTAAAGTGTGCTCTGGTGAAGCAACAGACCTGCCAGGACTGAGCATGTTAGCCAGCTCTTTGCAGGAAAATGCCACAGAGATCAGGAAATCAGGCAGCTGCAAAAGTAGGGAAAGTCACAAAATGTCTCATTCCTTTTGCCCCCGTCCAAGTCAAATTTTTCATTGAGGAAGCCCCAGCTCAGGAGAAACACTATTAACACTCTCTCGTTGACTCTTGCCTCCAGCTTCAGGTGTCCCAGCCCTCAGGAGACCTAATTTCTTGTTGAAATTAATTGCCACCTCCAACTGAGGCCCTAGGTGAATTTGAGAGCATTATTAATTGGCCTCACAAATTTCCACAGAAGACCAGGGCTGGGGCATTAGAGATAGTCCTCCCAGGTCTCTGGACTGACTCTTTGCTCCAGGTCTCACAGCTGGCTAATGAGCCAGAAACACCCAACTTTATAATGCACCAGTAGCCTAGGCAGGTGGCCTCCTCAGGCTTTGCTGCTTAGCCTCCCCAAAGCCCATCCACTTTCTTTTTAATGATACCCTGGGGAAAGCAGCACATCAGTCTCCCAGTGCTAAAACTTTCTCCCATCAAAGTTGGCTAGAATCTTTGTGAAATTCACATTTGGTTGAGTATCAAGAGGGTTTGTGAACTTATGCCCAATTGCCTGAAGATAACCAACTTTTCCTCAGAAACAGAGCTCAGTATGAAAGTCCTTCCTTGTTCCATACTGCCAGCTCCCCAGGAGGGGCAGGTCACAGAAGATGCAAGGAAAAATGATACCAGGTGGTGTTCCATTGGCAGCTGAAATGTGTTGAGGAACAGCCTAAAGGTAGTAGAGATGGCTTTGACAATCATGGGCCATGCCCTTGGCCTCAGTGTCTGAATTAGTCAGCCAAAGTGGTGCTGATGCAAAATACCAGAAATCTCTTGGCTTTTATAAAGTGTATTTATTTGGGGTAGAAGCTTACAGTAAGCATAAGTTACTTCCCTCACTAAAGTCTGTTGCCACATGTTGGAGCAAGATGGCTGCCAATGTCTACAAGGGTTCAGGTTCAGAGTTCAGGCTTTCTGGTTTCCTGTCTTCCTGGGGCTCATTTCTCTCCAGGTTCGGCTGCTCTGGTCTCTCCCCAAGGCCAGCTGTAAACTATAAGGCACATGGCTTATCTCTCTTCCCAGGCTTCTGCTGTGTCTAATGGAGCCCTCTCTTTTTCCTCACATATCTGCTTCTCTGTCTATTTACTTCCTGGTGCTCCAGCATTAAAACTCCACACTCTGTCCTCTGCCATGCCTTTTCTCTGTCAGTCCCCACCCACCAAGGTGGTGGGGACTCAACATCCTACTGATGTGGCCCAATCAAAGCCCTAGTCATAATTTAATCAAGTAAAAGTGAAACATCGGAATTCAATAAAATCTAAGGGTATCACTAGCCCAGAGGAACAGACCAGTATACAAACGTAATCAGAATTTCTTCTTGGAATTCTTCAATGATATCAAACTAACAGTGTCTTATCGGTGAAAATCATCCTAATCTCTGCCAAGCCTTCAAGCCAAGTCAGTCAGAAAATGCAGAAGTATTAAGGCATGAAAACTAGTGTGAGGGAGACCCAGGCATGCTCAGGACCCTTTTTGCCCAGGGAAGAAACAACTGTCTCAGGGGAACTAGAGGGAATGCAGTTAGCAGGTGGGCTGTGTCTCAGACCCCACTGGATGATCTTCAGGACCTGAGAACTCAGTGGCTTTCATTTTCCAGGTGCTTCAGGCAACTCAGGAAGCAGCCCTCACCAAGAAGACAACAAGACTGTTCAGTGAGGACACAGCACACACACCCTGCATTGACTACTGAGTAAGGTCCCTGCCAGGAATTCAAATATCCATTAACCTCCTCCCCATCCCAACCCTCTTGTCTCCCACCAGTTCCTCCAATGTCCATTTCATACCTGAACATTCTCCAAATGCAGAGGCCAGGCAGTTCTTCAGTGTGTGGACTACTTTTGGACCCTTATCAAATAGTCCAGACACAAAGAAAATCATGAGATGGCAGAAATGTGAATGAGGAGACTATGAAGCCAAATCAGAACACAATTTGTAAACTACAGCATTTCATGTGAGACAACAAAGTTTTTGCTTCAGCAAAGGAAGCCAGAGTGATAGAAGCTTTAGGATCTAGGAAGAGCAAATTATTTTTATAGACAGAAAGGAAGTTAGCTTGACTCCTACTAATTGGGCAAGGGTTTGTTCTATAGATGCCTGTTTACATGTTTAAGGTATGTTGGGTTAAAGGTAATGAAGTAGCGGCTCAATGCACTGTGGGTTGGCTGCTTTCATGGGGATCCAAATTTCAAAAGATAGAGGTTTTTGTTGTTTTGTTTGTTTGTTTTGGCTCTGAGAGACCCCCAGTGCTTTGTCTATACCATTTTACCAAAAACTGAGCGATAATTGTTAATTTTAGGTGTATTAATCTTGAGGTTATGTCTTTTTTTTTTTTTTAAGATTTTTATTTATTTATTCATTTATCCCCCCCTTGCTGCTTGTGCTCGCTGGGTCAGCTAACCACACCATGCAGGCAGGCTTGCCTTCACCAGGAGGCCCCCGGAACCGAACCCGGGGCCTCCCATATGGTAAACGGGAGCCCTACTGATTGAGCCATAGCCGCTTCCCAGGTTATGTCTTTTAAAGTGTCTTTGTTTCTTAATCAGGGTAAATGAAGATGGAATGCCTTTTCCATGAGGTCCTGGAATGAGGATGAGTGGGTCTAGCCAGCCCCCTGACCCTCATAAACAAGAAATTTGGGTGTAAGCATCAAAGGAACACCTGTGAGAATAATCAGGAGGTCTGATAATTGTTAACTAGTCCTACTGATTGTAACTTTATAAAAGCTGACTCTGTTAGGCAGTGCAGAGCACTCCCCCACCTCCCACTGGTTGGTCATGGCTGGTTGCATTCTGTAAATGATAATGGCAGAGCTTCTCCCAGGCTGCCACCACTGGGCTCTGTGTATGAATAAGTAAGAAGGGTATGGCTGTCACTGGGCTCCTATGAGGTTTCTCTGGAATATCAAATTAGTTGGCGGGGTTTGACCACCTGTGTTACAATTGGCATAGTCAGCAGACTAGGGTCCCTACCTGTGTTACACTTCAGTACTCTTTTTATGGATATAATCATAGTAGTTTTGAAATTTCTTTAAAATAAACCAGGAGGGGAGAGGGAAAGGAGGAGGAACAGATGAGTGGATATTGGACATGCATTTTAATTTATTCAAGTAAAAGAAGTTTGTTATACTATTCACTCTGCTTTTGTATATGTTTGAAATTTTCCAAAATGTTTTTTTTTTCCCACACAAAACTCTTATTTCCTGCCTAAACCTGACTATCCTGGTTACCTGAATCATCAGGATTTGACCTCTAGGACCCCTTGCCTGCCTTGTCTCCCCGGGTCCAAGGCTGCCTGTTAACTGTATCCAAGACAGGGGCTCGCAAAGGCAGGGGTGGGGGGGGGGAGTCAAAAAACACACCAGGAAGAGAAGTATAATGGTCCATACTGGGCTGCAGCCATGTGGCAGAAAGACTCTCTCCTTCTGGCTGACCCATTGGTTTTTATTAGCATGGATGATCTCATCTTTTAGCATGCAACAGTGAGGATAACATATTGATATTATTTGTGAGAATAACAAGTTGATCAGATTATATAACATACTATGTTATTCCTCACACATCCCAAGTGCTGCCTCAGCTAACTTTGGAGAGACGAGGGTTGTATCAAATTGACAGCATATCTTGTCCTGGGCAGAAGAACCAGGTATTGGAGACCAGCTTTACTTTTGAGCACATTTGCAACTGGTTTGCCAACTACTGGTGGCACCAAAAATTCCTCCCCCTGAGCCTGGAGTAGGCCCTGCCAGGGCTGTCAGGTGATCCCCACATTAATGGTTAGGTGAGTGGCCTAAGGGCCTAGGCTCCTCATGGTTTGGGGGTGGACTGTTGGCTTCTGACAGGCTTCATGCTCATCCTGAGCCCCATTGGCAGGCTAAGTTTTCCCAGTTGCTAGAGTTCACCATCAGGTGGTTTTGGGTCAATTTTTCATCTGAGAGTGAGAGTGCTGGTGTCAGATTGGGCTTAGAAGCTTCTCTGTGATCAAACATTGGCAAGGTGGGGCTGTGACACCACTGTTTGGAAATGACTGTGCAGCCACAAGCAGGAGACAGGGCCATGGTGAGGCCAGAGGAAGGCAGTCAGTGAACCAATTGTGACAGTTGGGGAATGTCCTGAATTAATACTTTTGGATTTTTTGTTTGAGCCATAAAGGTTAATGGATTGAAGCAGTGGTGATGCCCTCCCACTGACCAGCAGGTGCTTTTAACTGCTTGGAAGCCCTCACTAACCTGGGAGAAGAAGGCTGGGCATTAGAGCATGGATGAGCCTCTCCTCCCTCTGACTCCTCTGTGCTTTCAGTGGCAAGTGAGGGAAATGACCCTCCACAGTCCCTGAAGGCCATCCAAGGATTATGGGAGCCACAGGCCCTGGCCCCAGAATTTCCTAGAGTCAAGACTCTCTCAAAGCTGCTAGCTCCCAGGTACTACTATTTCCTATGACCACCAGGACCACTTCACCTGTTCAGCTCCTGCTCTGAGAACAATTCTGGGAGAGGTTGGTTCATGGCAGCTGAGAGCAGAGACAGCTCTACCCTGGTACGGAAGAAGCCCTCCTGGCCACAGGTGTGGATAGCTTCCTATTAAGAATGGAAGAAACAGACTTAGAAAGAAGAAAACTGTTCAGCAGTCATTTATTTATTTATAATATTTTGTCTTTTAAAATGTCATTGAATTTATTCATAAGTTGTAACAAATGTACCACACTATTGTAAGATGTTATTAATAGGAGAAGATGTTGGAGGGGGAAGATTGGGTTATATGGGAGTCCCTTATATTTTTAGTGTAACTTTTCTGTAATCTAAAACCTCTTTAAAAATAAAATTTACTGTATTTTAAAAATGTCATTGAGTTAGTTACGACCAATGTATTCTGAAGTTCCTCCTCCGCCCTAGGTGCTGCTTCTAGCACACACCTGCACCCTCTACTCCTCCTCTGATGAGCTTGAAGCTGATGGAATAAAGAAGGTGCTGGTGGCTCACATTGCTGGCCAGCAGCAGGGCTGGGACCCAAGCTGGGGCTGAGACCCCTGTCCAGGTCTACCTATAACCCTGTTGCACATCTGTTTAGCCTTTAAAGTTTGACATCAGCATCTCTCATGTTTTCCTGGCTGGTTGACTCCCAGGCCCAGCCCCACCTTGCTGACTGACCTTGGCCAGGTTCACCTAACTTCACTCTGCCTATATTTTCCCACCTGTAAAATGGGGCTAATGTTAGGACATGTCATGTGGACTTGCTGTAGAAATTATCTGTGGTTAACCAGTCTTGGAGCCCAGTCTGAGAGACAGTGAATGTTTCATGAATATTGATTCTGTAAATTATTAGTTACTTGCTGCCTGATATTCTTTTAATGCATCATTTTTTTTACTCCACTTTTAGGCTCTTGCTAATCCTTTTCATTTTTCAGTATTTTAGCAGTGCTCCATTTACCATCATTGTAAATATAATTGCTAATGTGTTTCAGGTTTCCAGTAATTGTATTAAGTGTCCCTGAAGCCAGACCTTCAGAGTCCAGCCCCTAGTTATCCCCTCTCACAAGCCTCAGGATGACTGAAGAGCACAGAGTGACTATCAATATTTGGCCTCACAGACAGTCAGGGGCTGGGCCCAGATGGGAACCCAGACTCCCAAACATGGCTGGAGTCTCTTCCCAGGTGCCAGCAGGTGGGAGCTTCTACCCACCAAGGGATGGTGTTTGCTTGTCCCCCAGGTCTCTGCAGAGCACCAAGATATAGGCAGAGGGGCCAGGCTGCCATGCTGCCCCTGGTCCCCTGTTTGCCCTGGGCCTGGCCTCTGCTGTCTGGCTGCCAGCTACAAACTGATTGACACTTGGCTGCCTCAGGATCCTGGATGATGTCCATCATGCTGGTATCCTCCATGGAAGTTTATTTCCAGATGGGCAGACAGTCAGTGGTCCAGAGAAGGACTTCACAATACCCTGTCTGGACACCAATGCAGCTGCACCCCTCACCACCCTGGATGATCCCAGTTCCACAGGTGGTTCTGCTCCAGACAGGATGATTAATTTCTACACAAGATGCCATGACCCTCTAACACCTTTTTTGAGGGGACAGGAGGGTGGAAAGGGTCAGAATATTCACTTATAACCTGTGCCTTCCAGTTAGAACCAGAACGTATGCCACTGCAACAAAGAATTTTCCCACAATTATTTCCAATTACATTTAGTTTATTTTGCACAATAAAATATGCACATGGCTAAAGAGGAAGAGTATAGAAGGAATTAAAATGAAAGAGCTGCTTCCCCTTTGCTCCCCCTCGAGAGCTCCCCCTCCAGTGTTACCTGTTAATATCTTCTGGGCAGAGTAAGATTGAGCTTCTTAGATTCCCCAGCTGTCCTCCATCCTCATCCCATGGGAGATATATAATTATCATAGCTTTTCACTATTCTATTTATTATTGCAGTGTTGAATGTCTTAAAATATAGCAGAACATTTCAGCTTCCCAAATTGTGAGTAGGAGACTGACACTGTCAACTCATCTAAATTCCCTAGTATTCTATGGTTTTACAGGTAGGTAGGTAGGTAGGTAGGTAGGTAGGTAGGTAGGTAGGTAGATGATAGATAGATATATAGATAGGTAGGTAGGTAGGTAGGTAGATGATAGATAGATAGATAGATAGATAATCTTTTCTCTTCAATATTTTGCTTTCCTGGGATTTCTAATTGCTTTTCTTTACTTTTACATTATCTACTTTTATCTCATCCTTAATTTCTTCTAGAATTTTGAGATTTCCATATGAAGACCTTTCTGCTGGGCACCATCCCTCTTCCTGTTTCCCCTTGGGGTGAAGTTTTCCCAGGCCTGGGGTGATTTTTCTTACTAAGATGTCCTAAATTGCTTCTCTGGGTTTGTTCTACTGCTTCCCTTCTAAATTGCATCTTGTTCTCTCTCAGGAATCCCTTATCTTATTAGAGAATATCTTAAATGAGGGTTGCAAGTTAAGGTACCTGGAAGATAAAGTTCTGAGTTCTTATGTGTCCTCACAGGTAATTGACAATTTGGTAAGAACAGAATTCAGAGTTGAAATACTCTTCTCTTAATCAAATTGAAGGTATTGTAACATTATTTTGTAGCATCCATGTTGTTGCTGCTGGGTCTAATACCTTTCTTGTGTTTATTCCTTCACAGCTAACCTATTTTACTTTCAGAGAGCTTTTAGGTTCCTTTTTATTTTTAATCTTTTTTTAGTTTGCCAAAGGGCTGTGGATGCAAATACCAGAAATAGGTTAGGTTTCATAGTGGGAAATTTATTTTGTAAATGGTTACAGTTCTGAGGCCAAGAAAGAGGTGATATCTCACCAAAGGCAGCTACTGTTGATCCTGTTCACTGGCCACATGGTGAATCAAAATGGCCACTGATCTCTCCTGAGGTATCTGCCTTCCCCTTGGCCACTCTGTGTTCCTGCAGTCCTCTCTCACACATAGTCAAATCAAATATTGCCAAGCTCTCTTTTCCTGTGTGTGTCTCTGTTTATATCAGACCTAGCAAAAGAGAGGAGATTCAACCTGAATCATGCCTCATTAATTTAGTCCATTTTAAAGGGTCTCACACCCACAGGAATGGATTATTTGAAAAACATAATCTTTCTCTTTTTTGGGATTCATAAATATTTCAAGCTGACACAATCTTGGTCTTCTGAAATTTCACAATAATGTTCCAAGTTGTGGATCTTTTTAATTCACTTGCTCTTAAGCCTTTTGGTTTAAACAAGAAAGTCACTTTTAAGCTCTAAACATTTCTGAAACTGTTAATTTGATATATATTTTTGATAATTTCCTCCCTCCACATTGTATGAATGCTCTTTAGAGCACAAATTTTATTTGCATGTTGGAACCCCTTGATCAATCTCCTGAATAGGATACCCTTTTTCAAATACTTGCTCCTCATTTTAATTTTTTTCGGGTGTATTTATCACAATCCCCTGTCTTGTGGGTGTGAATCCATTTGTATGTAGATACTTTGAAGATGTTATTAATTAAGGTGTACACAAATGGAATGAAGGTGGGCCTTAATCCAATATGAGTGAAATCCTTATGTACAATGGAAAATGGAGACTAAAAGGGAAGCCACCGGGAGCCACCAGAAGCTGGAAGTTAATGGAACACAGAAAAGAAAGAGAAGATGCCAAGATATATGTGCCAAGGGACAGAAAAGCCAAGGAACCCCAAAGTTTGCAGAGAAGCATAAAGATACCAACCCTTGCAGGGAGTGATTCTTTTAGCCTCTGAAACTGGGAACCAATAAATTCCTATTATTAAGGTCACCCACTGTAGGGTACTTGTTTTAAGAGCCTGGAAACTAATATATTATCTCCTTATGGATACAATATCTTATATTTCTCTGAGGATACTAGTTAGATTTTTTTAAAAAATATTATTCACTGGCTGAAGGGGTCCTGTTGAAACTGGGTTCCAGCTCTGCCTTGTACAGAGAAGGACATGGGGCCAGAGTGAGGAAGGAGCTGGAGCCTTGATCCTCTGGAAGTTATGTTCAGTCTTTTATTGTTGGTCTTTCAACTGCCACTTTCTCTCACAAATGAAGATTCACATTATGCTGTCCATATTTATTAGCGAGACTGACTTGGTGCCTGTGCCTGTGAGTGGTGACAGTCGGTGTGGACTTCAGAGTGGTTTATGGGGAGCTGGTCTTCACATGGGGGACAAGCAAACATTAGGAGGGTTTTTTTCTGGTAATCTGCTAAATTCCTTGTTTTTCCAAGGTTGTTCTCTTTGAGTTCATAGAATTCCCTGCCTAGGGATTCCTGATGAGTACCTCAGGCATGGGGATGTGTATGAATGCTTGGGCAGTGTGTTCTCCTGGCTTCCAAATACCAGATATCAGGGTGGCTTAAACAATGGGAATTTATTGGCTTGTGTTGTTATTTTTCTAGAAGTCCAAAATCAAGGAGTCACCAAGATGATGCTTTCTCCCAGAAGACTGTGTCATTCTGGAGCTATGTGGCAGGGATCCTTGGCCCTTGGCTTTTCTGTGACATGGTATATCTTTCCAGGTTCTCTAGGGAAGCAGAATCAACAGGAGATATCTGTAAATATTATGAGGTTTTATAAAATTCTCTCATGTGACCATGGGGATGCACAAGTCCACATTCCACAGGCAGGTTCCAAACCAGGGACTTCAAGGAAAGTCTGATGAAGGTCTTTTAAGAGTTCCTGAGAGATGATGGCTGTCCAAAAACAAGCTGGAAAATTCTCTCTGAATTCTGAAATCACTTCCCCTTTTAAAGCATTCAACTGATTGGAGAAAACATCATTCATTACTGATGGCAAACTCCCTGGTTGATCGTAGATGTAATCAGCCATCTATGCAGTAAACTCATAGATGACTAAAGTCCATAAATGTCCTTGTATAACAATTAACCCAGTATTTGATTGACCAAACAACAGGGCACAGTTACCTGGCTGAGTTGACACATTAGCCTAACCATCACAATATATTTTGTGTGCATTCTCAGAAACTAATGAAACTGGAAATGTTCAAGTTCTTTGAACCAAGATTCTGTAGGGCTTGATTTGAACTTATTTACGGCCAAATTTGGCCAAATCAAAAAACATTTATTTTTGTGTAACTTAAGCATCTTTTAATATATATATATAAAGATTCTACTGGAAGTGCAGACCCCAGATTGTGTATGTATGTTTGTGTGTATGTGTATTCATAGGTAAATGTATATATTTATGCATATATATATATATGTCTTAGTGTTGTCTTAAGGATCATTACAATAGGCGTTAAAGAGATTAAGGCATTATAATTGGAATCATAATTTCACATAATAAAGTATATCTTGATAGCAAAAACAAACAAAAACAAAAAGGAAAAATCATCTATGTGCCATATTTTGCATTCATAATATCAAAATGAGAAGAAAAGTTATCAATATCACTTAAATATGAGATAGAATTGCCATGTGAAAGATAATTGATTAGTGGATAAAATACATGAACTTTTATTATTTAGAGCATTAAAAATGTATAGCAAAAGTAATACAACTATTTCCAGATTTTATATATCTTGTTATCAGTGGTGATTTCTTCTAAACCTTCTTGAAAAAGAAATCCACAGAGAAGACACTATGTTATTCAGAGAAGTATAAATCATAATAGATCCTCCCAAACTATAAAACTTGTATTATACCCATATAACACAAGAACTTGAAGTGAGTAGAGCATATTCAATTTTCATTCAGAGCTGCCCAAATTATCTTCATACACAACCTATCCAAGAACATTTCATGAATAATCCTAGGCAAAGTTTTTACTAACATCTAATAGCAGCATTTTAAATAAGCAGGTTCTTCTGCTTTCAGTGTTTTTGCTCCTTTTGTGCTTCTGTTCTTATTAACTAAATGCCTATTCTTCATTTTTAAGTCATAGCCTACCAGGTTTACATTGCTAAAACTGTCCTCATGAAAGCAATCCCAAGGAACCCTTTAGTTACCCTTCTAACTAGCAGTTTAATTGAGAAAAATAAATTATGTGATCAATCATTGATCTTATTGTTCAATTGGCCTAGGATTTTATTAAATTTTTGTATTATATCACCTAAGAAACTATATATTTTTGGCAAGATAGTGTCCATGAAGAATGCAAATCACAAGGTACAATGCTGTAACATTATTTAATAAAACGATGGGATCATGATATGAAGTAATTTAAAAAGATACACTGTTCACAAAGGTGTAAATACAATATCAAAAAGAACAAAATATGCTAATAAATGAGTACAATTATTACTTGAAACAGATAGGAACAGTTGTTTTTTCTGCCTTTTTGAAGATTTAGTGATCCTGTAATGACTTAAAGAATACTTTGAAAAAAATTGCATAGAGTGCAAATCCAATTTTGCTTTATCCATATATATACATATATGTTAGATAAGTGGATAGTATAACTTATATGTATTTTTAAAATAGACATTTTTTTTAAAGAAGCCAAAATAGAAAGACATAGTTGATTTTTCTTTTTCAATTGGGGGCACGGTGGACACAAATAGACATCTGCACACCTGTGTTCATAGCAATGTTACTCATGATTGCCAAAAGTTGGAGACAACCCAGGTGTCCATCATTCGATGAATGGATAAACAAACTGGTGTATTCACATGATGGAATATTATGCAGCTGTAAGAGGAAATTAAGCCATAAAGAAAATATGACACATGGATGAACCTGATGAAGCAAGCCAAACACAAAGGACAAATACTGTATGACTGTGTTACTATGAACCAATGCATTCTGTAACATATTGTATGATTCCATTTCTGTAAAATGTAAATTTTAAAAAAGAATGAAGGGATTCAATGAGTAGACTTCAAAGATTTCTTACTGTGCAAAATGATTTTATGATGTTACTGTTTCATT
>JAKSZT010054442.1:348720-359667 GCA_026826555.1 Tolypeutes matacus | reverse complement strand
TTTGCCTTAAAAAGACTGTTGGGAAATGTACATAAGGCCGCTTGTAAGTGTACATCATAGGTTACTGTTATAATGTCTTGCATTGAAAGGGGATGAGTGAGCAAAATGTAAATGGGATGAAAAAAGTTTAAAAGACAAAAGTCATGGTATCCTCTGGTAAAAGGAAAAGACTTATCCTTTCTCTTGGGCTCAAATTCTTTGCCCATTCAAGGACATTGGACAAATTTAGCTTTAAGTTCTTTCTTTTAAATGGAACTCCCATGAATCTGCTTCTGTTACCTGGACTTTTTTCTTTACCTCCATTCTGTAGCCAGAGTCTTTATTAATGCAACATGACTGACAGAAAAATTGAAGAACTGAATAAAAACAGTCATGGGTGATGAATACGTTACTGTGACTCAAATCAAAAGGGCAAAAACAAGTTACTGCCAGGCATGGTTGGTAAGCCATATTTATTCTAATGTTTGAACCAAACAGCTCTAATGAATTTAGTGAGCCATTTCTTACTGCTTTTCAGGCTCACCTAATTCGAATTTCCAGCTCTGAATTCCAGAAATATTTCCTTTTGGAGAAACAAAGTTATACCTTCTCATGTGAACTGACACTTGCCTCAGTGATATGTTTTTCCTTTACCATAAGGCACAATTGAGTTGTATTTCTGTAGCAGGTAAACTTATTGCTGACTACCATTCTGCCATTATCCCATTGCCTTTTCCACAAATCAGAATATCTAGTTACTGTTTATCTCTATGGTTGTGGTGTGTGTGAGCATGCGCCTCTGTGTGTCTGTGTAAACATTACCCATGTTAAGGACTACACATAGTTAATACCTAAGAAATGTGTGCTTCTGTTGAATAATTGAAATCAGGAAAGATAATAAACAGCAAGAACTCTGGGTTAGAAGGTACACTCAAGAAATCAAAATCATTTGCCCTGGTATCACACAAGTCCATGGCTCTTGTCTGGGCATTTACTCCTAGGTGTCTACTGGTCTCCATCTCCTCAATTTTAAATGAAGACTACAATAGTGCTTCTTCAGCTTGGCTCTCAATTGGAACCACCTTGAGAGATTTTTGAACAGATAAGTGAACGTAGATATTCTGATTATGTAGGACAAGGTTAAGAGATAGATAAAAATTTGTATTTTTTAAAGGTTTCTATTGTAATTTTTATGTAGCCAGTGCTCACTGCTCAGGAAATATGACTTTGGAATTATTGGGACTAGAACTTTAATTTTCTTAGAGCTTAAAAGGTCGATGAATCATTGGAATCCAAAAATCCTAATTTTATGTCTATAGCTCATCTGCTGTGCTTACCAACACAGAGATGAAATTGAACTGGTCTAAAAAACAAAAATAAAGACATGTTATATAATATCCTTCTCTTTATGCTTTTGCTCTAAAATTTTGGAAATTGGGGGATAATATTACTGATATTGCAGGCCTGAGGTCTGTAAGAATGTAAAAGCTGCTAGGTTTATGACTCAAAAGTCTGGAAGTGTAGTAAGTGAAATATTACTCAAATTTCCACTAGTGAAATTAAAAACTTTTCTCAGTTACAAATTTTTCTCATAGTCAATCTCCATCAGACAAGCTTAGAGAGTCTCCAATTGTTTCTTTGGAAGGTTATTACCCAAAATGATGAGAATTCAAACTCTCTTCAGTTTTGTGGAGCATGTCTGGTCAACAACAATTTATTGTAAATTTATCTGTAGATGTATAATCATAACCCTGGCTTCCAGCTTTTTAGCTTTCTAATATTGCTGCCAGAATATGGGGCACGGAGTTTATGAAAAAGAAGTCTTCATTAATGAAAATAAATTACACTAGTTCTCATTTTTGAGAAGAATACATTTATTTCATAGTGTAAAACTGTGAAAATATACCTCCTTGTGCCTTCTAATTTGTGGTTGTACTTCTGTTCTCTGAAGCAAAAAATAATTTAAACACATTTCCCTGCAATGATCAATTGAATGTGAAAAGATAACTTTCATATTCCTCCATATGGCATCCCTTTTAATCATTTAAACATATACAGGAGATTAAAAAATTTCTCAAATGTCAAGGTCTCCAGAAATTCACTATTTCTGTATTGTCTGAGAGGGAATGTCTCCTTTTGTCAATGTTCAGATGTATCCAAGTGTTGCATGGTGAACAGTTTTGAGTGCCATATGAACTTATATATTATACATGGGAAGAATGAGAGTTACATGGAGTATATCTGAATTCCACATGAAGATTGGGATTATACCCAGCCATGCCCAGCCTAGTTAAAGTGAACTGGAACCAATCCAGAGACACATGAGTAAGAATTAAACACTTGTTTATAAGCCATGAGTTTCGGAATGTCTAGTTACACAGCATTACTGAGTGGAATGATACAAGAGTTGCAGGTTAGATGTGGAAGAAGGGATTTCAAGGCATTTTCTTGAATTTATAGAGCCTCTCATATATTTATCATGAAACACTTTGCAAGGAGCAGTGAAAAAAAGCAAATTAAAAAGAATGGATATGAGGGACAGCACATAATTTGATTATACACATAAGAGCCAAATTCTAAGTATATAGATGTGCAGTCAACCTATCTTCCACTATTTCTTCCATGAATAAGATATAGGAGGAAAATCATGTTTATGTAAATTTTCTTTAACCTTTCCCTTGTTGATAAGTTATAGGAAGATTTTTAAGAAAAGATAATACATGCTATGTTCAAATGAAACTAAATATGCATTTTTTCACAATCATCAAATGAAAAAATGATGAAGATGAGATACAGGCATCCATCCCAGCAAGACATTTATACTATTAGAGATGCCTCACAGCTGAAAGAGTAGAATAATAGCTAGTACCTAATGCACATTCCAGCATTGGGCTGAAAACTGTGCAAGGCAATATTGCTGTAATATTTATGTTATATTCCCCTTTATCTCTTTCACCAACTACTTTTCCTAAGATATACTGGATTTCTCACAAGGTCAATATGCCTGTGAGATTTTGCCACTATCCTGCTTGATATGTCTTGGGTGCTAGACTAATGTTAATCTGACTTGAGATTAAATATGTATGGTCAATGAATATAGCAGTGGTTTAACTACAGAAAAGAAGGAAATACACCAATGAAAATGAAGACTTTCTTTTCAAAGTAAAAGATTTTCAACTTACTTTCAAATTCAAGTTTAAAATAGTCTAAGAGTAATGTTTGGCCAAAAATATATAGCATATGTATTGATGAAGATCATTGTGCTACATCTTCTCATAGAGTAGGAGTTGAGATTTTATTACTTACAAGGTGTATTTTTGCACATGGTATGATTATAATATCATATATTTATTAATTTTCCTCAACACAAATAGTTATAATGTCTATCCATAAATTCTAAAGATATCACTTTTTTCGCAAATGTAATTGCTGTTTGTAACTATATATTTTCCAAACTTGAAACTCTATGCTTTTTAGGGATTGATCACTGAGAAAAATGGTTGGTTCCTGAAAATCTTCCTTCTTTTTTTTTTCTTTTCATTATTGACTTTTGTTTGTAAATTGCTATATTATCAAAAGTCTTTTCTTATAGCTTTTGGAAGTAGTTTATTTTTTTTTTTGCCACCACTAATACATTTCACTTGGCTGTAGATTACACCCTTCTCCCCACATTGTTTCTTTGTGCGAGCTTTACTATATCCCTTTCTCATTAAAGCTACTTGAGAAATCATTGAATTTTTCTGTGAAGGCTGTGAAGATTCATTAATTTATAATGGAATTCCTCTTACCTTATTCCTTGAAACTTGACACTTTTCAGAGAGGCCTCAGGGACTCCATGAAAGACTGAACAAAAATGTGCCTGGAACTTAGGGGTTCTTTCATTATTTCTAATCTTGAATGAAATAGGACTCTATGAAGTGTGGAATCTTCAGTATGAGAGATTATGAGGGATCATACAATGTAACTCAGAATTCCCATGGGAGTTCATCTTTTTGGGATGAATATTGAGCAAGGAAAATCAAGAGATGAGAGACAGCCAGACATAAAATTCTCTTTCATTTTAACCCTTTCATAGATGGTATTAATGTGCAATATTTCTTGCCTGCCTTTGTAAACATACTCATTGAGACACAATAACTCACTGTATTTGATGTGAAGTTCTTGCTGACTCTTTCACACCTTCCTTTGTATTCATTTTCCCACATATCTGTTTCACTTCCTTTTTCTGTCAGACCAAATTTACAAGAATTTCATTTCCAAACAAAGTGTTAACTTACAACTTGGCTTCAGGTTTGGTTTTCCATGGAAACCAGTCAACAACATGAATTATTAAGGGAATTTAAGAACATTTCTAACTAATACTAATTAGTAGGAATATATTTACAATATACTAAGCTTTTTAAAAAGTTGAATATTCATTGGATGGGCAATAATTTTAGTAAACTGAGGAATCTTATGGGAAGAGAGATCCACCAGATTTAGAAGGCTAAATCTGAGGAGATGAGCTAGCCCTCATTACTTGGTCTCAAAGTATAAAAGGTATCAAATATCATTAAAAAATAATAAAATTTAAAACTTTTCTGGAAAAGAATCATGAATTCAAATTCGAATTAAAAACAAATTATGTGACATAATACCATATCAGTCTAGATTTTTTTTTTACCAAATAACCAGAGAGTCTTTGTTGTTTGTGAGGCACTATGATTGTACCTAATTCAAGAATGCATGCAGAACTGAGCAGAATATCATAAAGTAAATCCCATGCCCATAGTCTACATAGTATATTATTATGAAAGCCTCTATGAAACCAGATTGTTAAATGACTTTCACAATATACATATATTCATATTTATGGAGAGAGAGAGAGAGAGAGAAGAAAGGGGGAAGGGAGGCAAAGAGGGAAGAAAGGAGAAGAGAAAGCTACAGAGAATGGAATAATAATATTGCCAGTAATCTTTGAAATATATTTAAGTCCAAATTCAAATTTAATCAACCATATCCAAAATATTAAGTAATTAATACATTCCATTAATGATTTACCTGAAATAAAAAAGTGATGGATTCTTTCTCTTGACCAAGAATCTTTAAGAATTGTATCAGTCAAAAGGAGGTTTACCGAAAAAGAAAATTGTTTCATAATTAATGAAAGATATTTGATTATCTTTAGAGACACTTCCAGAGAAAATATGGGAACAATTTTCTGATAGAATCTAACAAAATTATGATCCTCTTTAGTTAATCAGGATTCAATTACCCAATCATATGTTTTACTTAACAAATTTAACCAGACATTCTTCTATTTTATCTATTCTAAAAATCTCATCCACCTCTAGTTTTCATTTTTTTCCTACACAAGTCTTCTATCAAAAGATAATTAAAGAGTTCCCATCCTCCAATGGCAGTACAAGCCACCTCATAAGCTATTCTGTGGTTGGAATTGGAAGCTCCATTTCCCAAAAATGAAAGAGGAAGACACAGTTGGGCACCACCTTCAGCTACTGATAAATAAATTCAGCAGGTTAAATTATAGTCCTAAGAATAACTAAAGATCAAATATGTCCAAGTCAGAAGGAGGATGGTAGCCACCATCTTAACTATGTGGCTGACACGAGATGAAGTGAGGCTGAGTGAAAATCACGGTGCTGTTAGGGACCAGCTTCTTTCCATGTAGATAAGATTACAGCTCTGTTATAAACCCCAAGACCATCTTGGGCAGGGAGAAAGCAAAGGGAGCTGCACCAGCTTTTCTGGGAAAACACAGGCCACCTCAAGGAGTACAGTGATCACCCTACTTTGGCAGTGCAAGCCACTCAAGGAGCTATTCTGTGGCAGGAATTGGAAGCTTCATTTCCCAAAAACAGGGGAGGAAGGGAGAGTTGGCCATCCAATTTCAGCTACTGATTAGTAAATTTGGCTGGCTAAAGTATAACCCTATGAATAGAAAAGGTTGAACCTGTCCAAGTCAGAAAGAAACTGGTAGCCACCATTTTGACTCCACCCCCAGAATGAGGGGAAGCTGGGCTGACTGAAAATCACAGTGATAGTAAAAAATGGTTTTGTTCACCCAGATTGGCTTGAAGCCCCAGTCTAGGCTCCAGCCCCAAATCTAGCATTGAAGAAGCTGGAGGGCCTTGCACCAGCCTATCCAGGTAACTGCAGGTACATTTAGCTGTCAAAGACTGAATAATCAGAAGTATACAAGGGAAACTCTGGTCATCTTGGACCTGCTCTGTATAGATTGCTGACCACACCTACAGATCCATCCCCAACTCAGGCAGGGGAGAAAGGAGCATGAAGCTTCATCAGTCTCTCTGGGCAACTACAGTCTAGGCTTTCATAAATTGGATTATTCCATATACATATAGCTCTCTTTCTAACCCTCACAAAGGATAAAGTTGGAAGAAGCTTCATTGGTCCTTGGGGCAATGAGAGCAGCTTGAGCCTCCACAACTTATAGCACTAACTACATACTTGGCTCCTAATATACAACCAGGAAGGGCAGGAGGCCCTAAACTAAAGAGAAAAACTGCACCCAGAATAAATACTCTAGTAAGCTGGATGCCAAGACACCAATAAAAAATTATAATCCACACCAAAAGACAGGAAGATATGGCCTAATTAAAGGAATAACATAGACCTTGAGATGGCATAAAAGAGTAGAGACAACTAATCATAGATATTGAAACAAATCTCCTTATTAAATTCAATGAGATGGCTAAAGAAATTACAGATACTAAGAAGACATTGGATAAGCACAAAGAAAAATCTGAAAGCATACATAAAATAAGAGCAGATCTTATGAGAATGAAAGTTGCAAAAAAAAAGAAATAAAACCTGCACTGGAATAATATAATAGCAGATTCAAGGAGGCAGAAGAAAGGATTGATGAGCTTGAAGAAATGGCCACTAAAAGTGAACACACAAAAGAACAGATGAAGAAAAGACTGTAGAAACTTGAACAAGGTCTCAGAGAACTAAACAAAAACAATAAATGTGCAAACATATGTGTCATAGTGTCCAGAAGGAGAAGAGAAGGGAAAAGGGGCAGAAAGAATATTTGAAAAAATATTGCTAGAAAATTTCCCAACCCTATTGAAGGACAAAGATATCCATGTCCAAGAAGTGCAGCATAGTTCCATCTGAAAAAATCTGAATAAACCAAATCTGAGAAACATACTAATCAAAGTTTCAAATGACAAAGACAAAGAGAGAATTCATAGAGAAGGAAGAGAAAAGTAATGCATAACATATAAGAGATATCCAATAAGATTAAGTGCTGACTTCTCACCAGAAACCAAAGAGGCAAGAAGATAGTGGTATGATATATTTAAGATACTACAAGAGAAAAACTTTCAGCCAAAAATCTTATATCTAGCAAGATTGTCTTTCAAAATGAGGTCAAGTTTAGAATATTCACAGATAACCAGGTACTGAGAGAGTTTGTAACCACGAGACCTGCATTGCCGGAAATACCAAAGGGTGTGCTACAGCCTGAAAAGAAAAGACAGATGATAGAGGCCTTGAAGAGAGTCTAGGAATGAAGATTATATCAATAAAAGAAACTAAAAGTGTCAAAAGAGTGAGGAAAATAAAATATGATGGATAAAAGCCAAATATTCAAGAATAAACTTAACCAATAATGTAAAACACATGTTTTCAGAAAACTACAACTCATTGTTAAAAGAAATTTTTAAAAAAGACTTAAGTAATTTAAAGAATATTCTGTGCTCATGGATTGGAAAACTAAATATCTTAAGATGTCAATTCTACTCAAATTGATAAACAGATTCAATGCAATCCCAATAAAAATTCCACCAGCCTTTTTAAAATAAATGGAAAACATGATTATCAAATTTATTTCCAAGGGTAAGGAGTCCTGAATAGCCAAGAAAATACAAAGTTGGAGGACTTTCACTTCTGGACTTTAATCATATTACCTAGATACAGTGGTATAAACACCATGGTACTGACATAAAGACAGACACATAGATCAATGGAACCAAATTGATGTTCAGAAACAGATCCTCACATCTATGCTCAAGTGAGTTTTGACTAGCCTGTCAAGCCTACCCAGCTTGGGCAGAACGGTCCATTCAACAAATGATGCTAAGATAATTGGATATCCATGCCAAAGGAAGGAAAGATGCCCCTATCTCACACCTTTTACAAAAATTAAGTCAAAATGAATTAAAAAAAAAAAATGTAAAAGCAAGAGCCATAAAGCTTCTAGAAAAAAGTGTAGGAAAATATCTTCAAGACATGATCATAGTTGGTACATTCTTAAAGGAGAAAAGAGGAGGACTGAGATGGACTAATGATATTTCATGTATGTAGAACTTTTAATTAACTTTACTATAAAAGTGTGGAAATGTACAGATTTGATGGTAACACATTATAGTGACTAACAGCAGGTTTTAAAAGGGGATGTGGCTGAAAATGGTAGTCCAGGGATGTAAATGCCAATTGTCAGAAAGCTAAAGAATAATCTAAGGACTGAATAGCACAGTACACCGAGAGGTGGATGAGATTGTGATTGATGGTATAGATGCAAGAGTTTCTTTTCTGAGCTAGAGCAGATGTACATCACTATTGCAGTGTGGTGGGAATGTGGAGAAGCATGGGAAAAATACAACTGGAGCCACCTATGGACTCTGGTTAACAGTAATAATGTAATATTCTTGCATCTATGCCAAAGATGTAGTGTGTTGATAATGGGGGACTATGGAAAACATGTGCCAAATGTATGCTATGGACCTGGCAATAATTGGATGATATTATCTCATAATCTGTAACAAGTGTTCCACCAAGTTGTGGTGTGTTGATAAAGGGATGTTGTTTGAGAATTCTGCACATGTGCATGATTACTTTGTAAGATTACAGCTTCTGTCATAAAAATATATCTAAAAAATAATAATAGGGTGGGTTGAGGAAAAATACACCAAATGTAAGATAAGGACTATAATTATTAGTAAGATTTTGACAATATTCTTTCATAATTTGTAACAAATGTCTCATGATATTGCAAAGTGTTGGGGGAGGGTTGATGTTTGGGACCCCTGTATGATGTTATGAATGTTTGTTTTCTAAGTTCACAGCTTTTATTATATACTCATTGTTTATGTATGTTCATTTATAAATGATATAAAAATAATAACCATAATCAGGTGGGTAGGGGGAAAATATTTTGGTTAGTAGTAATATTTTGAGGATGCTCTTTAATCATTAGAAAAAATGTTTAACAACAATGCAAGGTATTAGTGGTAGCCTGAGATGTGAGAGCCCTGTATGATGCTATGTATATTTGTTTTTTAAGTTCACAACAATTCCTATATACTTATTGTTTATGTATGCTCATGTATGAATGATATACTTCAAAATTTTTTTAAAAAAGATAATTTGATTATTATTTCAAAATTAGCAATTATGGTGAATTTTTTCTGAGAAAAAAATGTGAATTTCTCACAAATATATGTGTTAATTGAAATAAAACTTTATTAAAATGTTTTTAATGTCATCATAATTTGTTAATTCATTTTTGGAAAACATTTTTCAAATCTGTGGAATTTCTAAGACACATCGACATTTGTAGTTTTCATTTTGATGGTAGTAGAAATAATTAATTTAAAAATACTTTGGATCAAGTTGTGTCAGTATGAATATTTGGCTTTGCGATTACAGTCCCATTGGCACTAAGGAGCTAACTTAAGTGAAGACTCCTCAGCTGGCACTGAATTTTTCACTGGGGTTTCCAGAATTCTCAGACATTCAAATGGAGCCATGCTTACCAGTCACCTGACACTATAGCATTTTATGTCTATAGTTAGAGCATAATTATTAGTCACACCCCGCTTTAGAGTCAATGCTTCTCAAGTTGGATAATAAATTTTATGGCTGACTTGCTTTTTACTCATAATAACTTTTCACTGCTAAGTGAAGAGGACTTTCTCTATAGCATACACATAGCACATATTACTATAATTATTGAAATTAAGTGATTTTTTAAAATGACCTCATTAAAATAACTTTAGGAAAATCTTCCCAATTTTTTTTCTGCTATTTCTTTTAAAAGTAATATGTTTACTATTTAGAACCTACATAAATAATTTTTGGTCTTTATTTTGTTGCAATGTAAACATGAAAGCATGGAATAATTTCTGAAATATATTTCTGAATTTCTGATGCTCCATTTTTTTTTGTTTTGATGAGAAATACAGGAAAGATCATATGTCTTAATGGCTTTTAAGTCTGGGATGATTGGTATTAGTGTAGCTTATATATGTTTGGAGATTCATTCATGAAAACAAAGTATAGAAAGATAGGTTCCAGTTAATCACCTGTGAATTAAATATAAAGGAAAAATATAAACTAAGAATGAAACAAGATATTAACAAGTAAGGAATGACCAAATATGTCAGGGAATGATGTAAGAAACATAAAGAGAGAAAAAAGTATCTCAAGGTAAATTATAATGTTAATATTAATATACTGATGCTAGTGGCTATATTTATTTTTTCTTATAGCAGAGTTCATGCTTTAATAAACTTGAGATAAAGCAAACATCACTTAATCAGGGTGTGTAATGCATAGCAGAATGCTTTTCAGATCATTTGCTTCCCAGTCAGAAATTCTTTTTGGCTCCATCCTTGCCTTAAGGCATTCTTCATTTCCAAGACTCAGCATGTAGATCAGAGGGTTGAACATGGGGACAATGATGGTGTAGAAAAGAGAAAACACTTTATCTTCTGGAAAAGTTGTGGTTGATCTAATGTAAATGAAGAGAACAGGCATAAAGAATAGAACCACTGTTATATGATACTACAAGTGGAAAAAGCTTTTCTGTGGCTTTCTGTAGTGTAAACCCTGGTGGTGTATAAATCAAAAAGTAAGATTTCATGAAGACAATTGTCACCAAACCCATCATATCTGAACTGTCAATGACTGGGATTCCTACTTTGTCTGTGACAGTGC